>CM052201.1:365457-380498 GCA_028455805.1 Lasioglossum figueresi
TAGATATAAATTCTAGTTTACCGAAAAACATTTCTCACGAAATCAATAATAACACTGTATATGTATAAGAAGGATAAATTCGTATTTCGTATGGTTCTGTTACAGAACTTACAGAACTTCTCTATACAGAACTTCTGTATAGTGTCTTATAGTATTGTCGCGAAATGTATGAGGGGTACTTGTACATCAAATCTAATTGATAGACTAGAAATTAAGTTCGTCATGTACAGCCACTTACAGTAATATTTGAACAGTTTTAAAAGGGCGGTAACTTCTTTAAGACTGAACCATACGAGTACAATTTTTTTTAGAAGTTAGAACAATTAGTTTACTCCACGACGAGAAAAAGAAATTTTGAAAAAAAATCTGATTGGTCTGAATTGCGGAGAAAATACTAGAAGATGATTTTTAGAACATTTTTATGTAAGCTTATATTGAAGGTTTAAGAAATCCGTTTTGAAAATCTGTTGATTAATTATTGTTTATGATTATTAATTATTATTATTAATTATATACATACTGAAAGTCATCAAAATCAGTCAAGATTGTAATGAAGTATACAGGATTAAAGATAATAAAAATCGCAGTCTTTCACGTTTTTGACATATAACTATAATAAATCGAAAGATTCTTACACCTTTTCATGCCTGTCGTTCTTTCCCGCCTCAACCGATTTCAATGAAATTTTCAGAAGTATATACATATATTGTGGCGTTGCAAATATTGCGACGTCACTCCACTCTTCGTAACGGCAAAATAGCTGTATTGCGTATGGACCGGACTGTCCTAGATCGGGTCGCACATCGCAGGATTTGAGAGCATTTCCCGACGAAATTCCGACTCGATTCTCGATCGATGACTGACATCTTTTACGCGTCATGAGCATGGCAAGGTTACAGAAATGTGCCATGAGCACCACCGACTATTACGACCTTTCCGGAGGCCGCTCGGCTTCGTGGGACCAACCGACGACAATCAATTAGCTAACGAAGAAAACATCCCGAGCGACCGGGTAATTGGACATGGGACCATCGCACATGGCCTTACAACTCGGAGGCGCCGATGCGGGAGAGAAACCCTGTTCGAACACCATATTCTTTTGCGGGAACAAACTAATCTTTGCGTAACCAGAAATTTTTGTCTTTATCCTATAAATGTTTGCCTTTTTTCTATGTTATCCAGTAGATTTGGGCGAGAAAATGCGAAAAATCTTAGTTTCGATCCTGGAGGATAAATGGTTCAAAAGTTGTGAGTGTTTAAAATTGAGCGACTTTCAGTGCTTTCAACAGGTAAGAGTGCCGTCATATTGCTATGTCGTGACGGTCGCGCGCCACTTATCGAGCGCATTCGCTAGGTGGCATCACAAGGACACGCTGATGTCGATCACGTACATTCCGAACCGTAGTCGGGCCGGCCGTTAGGCAGGCACTCTACGCCCCTACTACCCGATCTAACCGCCAGTCAACTTGGGCTATATCTGCTCTTTGAAATCCTGTATATGATTATGTATATTTTAATTACTGTTTTATAACAGATTCTCCCAGAACAAAGTGTACATCTCAAAGATAGCCGTCCTACATTTTCAGCATTACTGCGTGCCTGTACTTGGATTTTTGGCATTTTCTCGGCCAAACCTACTTTATTACATAGGAAAAGACAAAAATTTATAGGAGAAAGTCAAAATTTTCTGGTGATGCAAGGAAAAGGGCAGCCTTCCGCGGTCCTGTCGTCGCCTCATCCTGCCTATAGTGGGGTTCTGGCTAGGGTGGCGTGGTCAACCCCTCGGGTAGGTCGAACCACCCCTGATCGCTTAGCGCGGCCGCTATTTAGGATGTCACGTGCGAGCACGCTCAAGCGGAAAAATTTAGAAGAAGGCGTAAGGTGGTGAGAATCAGGATCGTCACGTCGCGTTAACGAAAAACGAAGGAATCACTGTCGCGCTGATTATCGTCTCGAGAAGTCGTCCTGTAAAACTATTTCTATGGGTTACCCTAATTCTCGTTCGTTATCGCGGATGGTTCGATCGTTCCTGTCCATCAACCCCTCTGAAGCAAGGCCCAAAAGTAGGCCAGCCGGGCCCGAGGATACACAATCGAGGCCCTATTAAGCGACAGGGACGATAAGTTGACTCAGTGATCCTTCCTAATATGATTTGCGAGGTGGCTCGATTATTTCGAGTGAGAACACGAGTGTGCCGAGACAGGACGCCTCGTGACTTCTGCTCGCGTCGTATCGAAAGCGCTTTGAGCTTACCAAGTTTCCCTTACGAAAGAGAATCGGAAGTTTTCCTCGGAGGAGTCACGTACGTTGGAAAATAGCTAATCGTTTCATAGTATCAAATCTTAGGTCGCATAGAACATCGAATGCCGCACGCCGAATTCTGCAGATTGTCATCGCGGCGTACCTTATGCTCCCGCGAGCACGTGAACGTGCCTACCGTTCATTGTACGCGTCGAATTGCGTGTTGTCTCGAGAACTATCACGACAGTCCGGTGTAATTGCGTCGTTCTTCTGCGCTCCGCGAAACCTCGATTCGACGAGACGTTTGTAAAGTACCGTTTTAGTGTTTGATCGCGGACTTTCACGAATTGACAACTACGCGCTGCGAACCAACATCTAATCGCTAATCTTGTATAAAGAACGCAGCCTCTCGGATGGCGGCTACGTCTCCGTGTACTTTCCAACAATTGACGCTAATTAAAGAACTAGAGCCAATATCGTAGCTCGTTATTCCGACCTGTGAGATCCGCTCTGCCTTGAGGGCTGTCCCCGCTATTCCTAAGTCTGAACACCGGACCTCTTCGTATTACCATTATCGTTCCGCGATACTAGGAGATTCGGAAAAATTATCACGTTTCTCGTGGCACCCTTATGGTGCCTGACGTCAGAACCAGAGGTTCCCGTTTTGCCGTCGGACCTCCAAGAATCGCGTTTGTCCCGGGTGGACCACGCCCGTAGAGCCGCATGTGGCCCAGCCTCAGTTGGCCTTTTTTCCCGTCCGTAAAGTCGGTGAGAAAGGACAACATGACAATATATACAATTTAACAAATGCAGTTTTTAAATTTTCAACACAGGCCCAGATAAAAAACTTGTAAAAAGTAACCTTTCAAATTTTCTCCACGATTCTGACCAATTGCAATTTTATCCATAAATTATTCAGCTGACCTAGTAAACTAATCCTTCTAACATCTTAAAAAAATTCAAGTCGTTTGGTCGAATCTTAAAAAAAGTAATCGTCTCTTAAAGTGTCCGAATATTAGTGAGAGTGACTATGCATTATACGATCATACGATTTATACTTACTCGTCCTCCCACGGGCACACTTCGTTAACGTTATTGTCACGCTTTTGCTGAGTTGCTGATTGAGTGACAGGCGCTGTTTGGTCGTTCTGTTGAATGTCCGGTTTCCAAACAGGAACAACCTGCGCTTCTTCCAGCAACTCCACGGTTTCCATTTCCGCTTGAGCCGAACTTGCCGAGTCGTTCCCGGCAGTGTCCGTCGTATTACTTTTATCAAGTTCCAGCTCTCCCCTTCTCACATCACCTTCCTTCTTCGTTTCTTCTTCTAACATTGCCGCGCAACTGTCGTCCGGATTTTCCGTTAAGTCACCCACAATTGCGCTAATACTTATTACAGGAGCCTTGGCTGGAGTTGTTATAAGGAAGTCCTTCTCAAGCGACAAGATTTTTGTTTTTGTAATGTGACCCTCAGATTCTTCATTATAGGACGAAGCAGGTGGTCGACCAATTTCTCCAAGTTTCACTCTGCGAAAATTTGTGCTCATTGAATAGTTTCTGCCCATCATTTCACATCCCCCTCCACTTCTTTCGCTCGTCGACGGTACTCCACCTGTCATGTAAAAATGAACATAATATAGTCAAAGGGATACAGACATTCAACTAATTCAAAAAACGAAAGTTTTACAATTTATGTACAATTTCTAAAATTGACTTTTGACCGCATTTCCGAGGCAAATACGCCATTATGAGTCGCTAGGACTGTTAGTGGGCCTTGTAACTAGTATATAATTTAATTGAAACAATCCGAAAGGTAATATTGTATCGTATGGGGACGTTCAATTACTAGATTAGGATATTGAATGATAATTAAGGGTTTGATAAATTGCACTAATTACCGAATAACACAGATACATTCTGACTACATGTTTGTTACAAGTGATGGTGTTGAGATTGAATTGAATACCAGTGTATAACAAATGCATTATTACCTAGGAGGCTCGGTGTTGACGTACTAGCAATGCGGGGTCTAAGAGTAACTGTTGAATGCCAAATAGAATTATTATCGTACCAGCGAAATCTTTAAGATTCGAAAGGGTACTTTAGTCCGATCTCACTGGAATTGACTCTTAGGAATATTCACTTAATATATTTTTATTAAATTTAATACCCTCAATAATACTAAATTCCAAAATTAATTCTTCTCAATATATTTTTATTTAATTTTATACTTTGTGACGTGGCACGTTTTACCGACGTCCCTCCGAACCCTTAAAGAAAGACCGGGCTGCTCTCTGGCAGTACCGATACGAGACGGCCGTTGCGAGCGCTCCCCCTGGGACGTCAGAGTCTCAGCAGAGAACGACGAGCCAACACATTTCAACTGCCACATGAAATTTGAAATAATATTGTGTCAATGATATATTTGCCGGGTTGCTATGTGATTTTGTGTACCATTCCATGTAAGCGGTGTCCCGGAGAATTTTTGCCGCCTATAGCGGTCAGTTGAACGGTTTCGGTTGTTTTCCCCGGAAAGAAAGCGATCGAATTACCGAGCTGAGCGAGGAATGTTTACAGATCGAATTCAAATTCTCCCCTTTCGAAGTACGATTTCGAGCGAGTTCGAAACACCTGCAAGAAATAGCCGCGGTTCACAATCTTAACTTTGGGGATTGAGCAGAATTTTTCTGTTCGAAATATTTAATCGTTTGTTGTCTATTTATTTCTTGGGGGAAAAGCTCCCATTAGTTGCTGACTACCCAAAAGTGTTTATTTTTTTTTGTTATTATTTATTCTTCCGTAAGTCTTGTTCGTGTCCCTCGTGTGCTATTTATTATCCCTCATTTATTACGACTTAGTGCTCCGTGACGACTCATCTAGTCATTATTTATTGTTTATTTATTCACGTTTCGTTTTGGTATCTTATACTCTTGTCGTTAACCGCGGTGATTTGGTTTCAAGAATATGTAACTGGTTTTTATTTATCCAATTTCCTTCATGGTAATTTTTATTCTCCCACTCCTCGTGGCCCGGAAGTCTTGCCCGGAAGCGCGAGAGGTAGAGGAGCGCGATAAAGAAATGATACACACCGAAATTATGCCGGAGTAAATCTGGTGTAATTATTTATTGTGTGATTATTTGTTGAGTCATTAATTATTGAGTGATTATTTATTGGATGATTATTTATTGAGCGATTATTTATTGTGTGTGGTTTCCCGGTTGCGGGAAAAGGAACGTACCTTCGGGGGGTTCCCCCCCCCCCGTACCTGGAAACCATTTTATTGTTTTCTAATATTTTGTATGCAAATTGCCCCGCTGTAAGTGTGTGCCCTTCCAGATTTAACCCACCCACACGAATTTTTTTTTTGCATTTTTTTAATGTTGTGTGTGGTGAAGGGTGTGTATGGTTTGAGGTTGTGCCGTGGTAGTTGAGCAGACGAGTACTGTCCTCATTTCGCGATAATTTTGTGTGTAGCGAATTCTTGCTCAGGGAAACATTTTTTTTTTATCTTTTGGTTGCTGTGGTTGGTTGTTTCCGTTACATCGGAATCATAAGGAACGCTGGGGAACCGTATAGCGAATCCGAGTCGGACGCGCAGATATTTCGGTTATTCATTTCGGGTACGCGGGTTAGAGCAAGAGCGGGAGGAACGCTTCCCGTCTCTATCGGTCAGCAATACCGCTTCTCCCTGCCCCTTCTCATTTCCGTAACGCTGCGCAACCTGACAAGATGAAGCGATCCTTGCTTAATTTACCGAAACCGGATCTCGACGAGGGCGGAACCCACTCCAAGTATGACAGCGCGGTCGAGGAGGTTTGGATCTCGGATGTCGTCTCCTCTGAGGAGGACAAAGCCGTGGGGGGCAGATCACCCCCGCGAGAAATAAAACTTCCAGTTCCGGAATTCCGGGACTGGCAACCGAGACCAACCCTCCCCTCCCGCGAGTTGGAGGACGAGGGGGAGGACCCCCAAAACGCCGCGGCTTCCGAAATACCCGTACCAAGGGGACGCACCCCCCGCGAATTATATTACCGTGGGGCGCCGATCGCGGAATTAATGCGGCGATGGCGCATTAAGTTTTCCGGGGAACCGGGAGAAGACTCCGAATCCTTCCTCGAGGATCTGAATCGACAGAGGAAATACGCGAACATCAAAGACTCCGAATTGATTCGTTGTTTGCCGGTATGCTTGTCGGGAATCGCGATCCATTGGTACGAGGATGAAGAATCGGAGTGGGATACGTGGGAAGATTTCGTCGCCGCGTTCCGCGCCTACTTTGGGGATCCCGAATACCGCGATACACTCGAGCGAAACATAAAGGATCGCTTCCAGAGTAGCGAAGAGCCGGTACGCGATTATCTCACGTACATGACGGCCATGTTTCGACGGCTACAGCCACCGTGGGCTGAAAGTAAGAAGGTAAAGCGGGTTTATTGGGGGGCGAAGCCGATATTACGGCAGTCAATATCGGTCGACTCGACCACGACTTACGCCCAATTAAAATCGCGACTATTAGAAGCAGACCGACAGACAGACGAGACGAGACGCCAAAACCCAAAACCCTCCGAGATGGAGAGAACCTGCTGCAATGCTGGAATTGCCGTAAGACAGGGCACCTGTCGCGGGAGTGTCGGGAATTCCCGAGGCTGCACTGCTACGGTTGCGGAGCGGAAGGGGTTACCGTCCAACAGTGTCGGAGATGTAGCAAATTCGCGGGAAACGGGGGGAGAGGTCGCTCGCAGGGGCCGGAGGGACTTCGCCGGAATTAATATCGGCCCGCGTACTGTCAACAGGGGACAGGGTGAGACCGCCACTATTAACCATTGAGGCCGAAATAGGTGACTTGCCGGCGCAAGCCCTTATAGATTCGGGTTCCTCCTTGACATTTATCGGAAGGGAGGTCATCGAGAGGGTGAAAGGGGGCCGGATCCGACTGACACAGACAGACAGACCGTGTTATTTCCTTCTCGCCACGGGGGTTGTAGACCGAGCCGAAGAACAGGCTGAATTCGCGCTGAGAATCGGGACGGAAAAGCGGAAAATATCGGCGCGAGTCCTAGATAACCTAGTGACCCCCCTACTGTTAGGAACGAATACGATTGCGAAATTCGGGATCGTTGCCGAATTCCGTGTGGTATTTCGCGGCGCGAACGGAAGAAAAATTTCCCTTCGCCGACGACCCCTCCGCCACCGTATGCTGTGGCCTGCAGACCTTAGCGGAGTCCGAAAAATGTCAGCTAAGAAACTTCCTCGAGGCTCAGTTGCCGCCGTTCGCGCAGATGACTGGGCTAACGAATTTGATCAGCCACGAAATTGAAGTAGGAGACCATCCGCCTATAAAGCAGCGATATTATGCCGTCTCTCCGAAAGTTCAGGAGGCGATTTATCAGGAGGTTGATACCCTGTTGGCGGACGGCATAATTGAGAGATCGCAAAGTGGCTGGTCAAGTCCGATAGTAATGGTCAAAAAGCCAAATGGGCAAATACCGTTTCTGCCTCGATTTCCGGAAGGTCAACGAAGTCTCGAGGAAGGATGCGTACCCGTTACTGGTCATGACCCAGATACTGGATAAATTCGAACTCAAATATATTTCGACCCTCGACCTCAGCCAAGCCTATTTCCAAATCCCGTTACAAAAGGGAAGCCGCGAGATTACCGCCTTCACGGTACCGGGAAAGGGCCTGTTTCATTTCCGCCGCATGCCGTACGGACTGACCGGAGCACCCGCCACTTTTCAGAGATTACTAGATCGGCTAATAGGCCCAGAAATGGAGTCCCACGCGTTCGCCTATTTAGACGACATAATTATTGTCACGAAAACTTTCGCGGAACAACTCGAATGGTTGGAGCGCGTGTTAAATAAAATACGAGGTGCCGGTCTAATAATTAATCCTGACAAGTGCGAGTTCTACCGTCAGGAAGTCCGGTACTTGGGCTTCGTGGTCAGCCAAGAGGGACTCAAGGTGGATGCGGAGAAAATTCAACCGATATTATCGTACCCTCCACCGAGGAACATTAAGCTAGTGCGGCGATTCTTAGGGATGGCCTCCTGGTACAGGAGGTTTATCCCGGGATTCGCTACCTTTGACGAACCGTTAACCGGTCTCTTGCGAAAGAATCGCGAGTGGGAGTGGAAGGACGTCCAACAAACCGCCTTCGAATCTCTATGCGACGCGATTGCCTCCGCACCCACCCTCTCGTGCCCCGATTTCGAAGTGCCGTTCACCCTACAAACGGATGCGAGCACGGTGGGACTAGGCGCGGTTTTGACGCAAGAGGTCGAGGAAGTCGAAAGCCTCGCAATTGTCTGGGCGGTACAAAAGTTTCGTCCCTATTTAGAGGGGTATCGGTTTACCGTGGTCACCGACCACCACAGCTTGCAGTGGTTGTGCAAATTGCAAAATCCATCGGGAGGATTAGCAAGATGGGCCCTCCTGCTGCTAGAATACGACTTCGAAGTAATCTATCGGCAGGGGGCCCTGAACAAGGTGCCGGATGCACTCTCGCGCGTTTTTGAGGGGGAGGGAGTCGCTGCGGGGGAACTTAATGTCGTAGCTACAGTACGCGCGAGGTGGTACGAGACAAAATTCGCGGGCGTAGAGCGGAATCCGGGGAAAAACAAGGACTGGTCCACTTGGGACGGGGAATTATTCGTGCAGGAGGCGCACGATAACCCTCAAGCCGGTCATCTAGGGGTAGAAAAAATCTAGCATCGTATTGGCGCCAGATACTACTGGTCAGGCATGTACCGGACCACGGTCGAATACGTAAGACGCTGTAATACCTGTCAGCTCACCAAGGTGGAACAGACACTCCCGCCTGGGTTGATGGGTCGGCGCAGGGTCGACATGCCATGGACAGTAATAGCGGCCGATATTATGGGTCCGTTCCCTCCTAGCAGGTCCGGTCACGCGTACCTCCTCGTAATACGAGACCTGTTTATGAAAAATTGCCGAGGCCCTCGAGGAGTTGGTATTTTCCAGATGGGGCACGCCGGACGTGCTCCTGACAGATAACGGCACGGAGTTCGCGAATAAATGTCTACACGAACTAGCAGAAGACTACGGGATTAAGATCAGCACGAACCCCCCGTACCACCCGCAAGCGACCCCGGTCGAGCGAGTCAACCGAATTTTAAGAACTATGATGACCGCATACGTAGGGAGGGATCACCGGGACTGAGACTGTAACTTACCGCAATTCCGATTCGCGTACAATACCGCTCATCATTCCGTGCTACAGGCGTCCCCGGCCTTCCTCAATTTCGGTAGAGAACCGCGACCGGCGAAATGTGGCCACCGTAGAGGCCCCGATTGACCTCGAGGTTACCGCCAACGATACCTGGAAGAAGCGCGTGGACCAATTGCCGACGTTACGGTATTGGGTCCTGAAAAACCTCGAGGACGCGTATAATCGGCAAGCCAGGTATTATGACGCACGACACCGAAACCGGGAATTTGAGGTGGGAGACAGGGCGATGAGGAGGCAACGCATGCTCTCTTCGGCGGCAAATCATTTCGCGGCAAAACTGGTCCCGAAATTCAGCGGGCCGGTTATTATTACTAAAAAGCGCTCACCGGTGGTCTACGAGTTGACCACCCCTGAAGGAAAGGCACTCGGTAATGTCCACATCAGCGACCTCAAACCGTACTTCCCACCGACCAGCCCGTCAGTGGACGAAGTTTAACACCGAAAGTACTTCTATTACAGACGCCTGCAGTCTGCTGACCCGGTTGTAAAAACAACCCTCTAGCCAAGACACCGCTGCCGACCGGAACGCGTACTAACTCTCCGAAAGCCAGGATGTCGAGAACATCAAGGACGGTATTCACTCAGACCGAGTGGAAGGTGGAGGTCGTCGCCCCGGTCAAGGACGACCGGGAGGTTACAGCCTACGGGGTAGCCAACCTCGAAAACGACCGGTCGGAGTCCGACCGGGGCGGGGTCCAAGCCCCCACGAAGGATGACACCCTGGAGACCCTACTCCAGGAGGACGCGGCCAAGGCCATGCCGGAACCGGCCCCGTGGGCGGAGGAGGAGAAGTTCCTCATCAGGGTGGCCGCGTTCGGCCGGGGGACGGTCCCCAGAATTGCGGGCATGAACTGGTCGAATTGGAGGCCGACCGTCGAGCCCGGAAAAGCAGATATGCCGAGGTTGGTGATGTCCCGACCAGCAGGAACAGAAGCCAGGGGGTGACCGCCATCCCGACAGCGGAGACCGGGGGCCTGGCGGACAGGGTGGACCAGGTCCGAGAGGGACAGCGCCGGGGCAAGGAGGACCAACCCCCTCCCAGAGTTGCCGAGGCCACGTCGAGGAAACCCCCGACCGACCTACCGAAGGCCCGAGTGCCGCTGAGGCGACGGGACCGGAGAGAGGAGGATAGATGTTGGCGGTGTGGTCACCTCGATCACGGCCACACCACCTGCACGGCCCCCCAGAAGTGGGCCTATTGTTTCCGGTGCGGCCGGCCCGGATGTACCGTCAGAGAGTGTCCGCAGTGCTGCCGCACCTGGAAGTCGGGAGGACCCCATCACCCACGGGGGGCCCCAAATGAGGTGCCGGCCCAACTCTCCTGCTGCCGAAGAGAGAAAAAAAAAAAAGTTCTTGACTCCCGCGGCCTCCGCGGGATGCAATTATAGTTGTTTTAATTTGTAAGCAATAGCTGCCGGCTGCCGATCCGCCGGACAAAATTTTTGTTTTGGGTTACTATCTATGGGACGGCTACAGTGCGGGGCAGGAAGGCGAAGGAGTGCCGATCCCTGCCGGCACAATAAAAATGAGTAAAACGCATTCGAAAACTCGTCATTATCCCTGTCTCCTTTTCCCCAGCCCCTCACCACGAAACCGGGCCGAGCGCGGCCCGGGGAGAGGAGCGATCATCCAACTCGTAGCGTGATAGTCTCACAACGGAAGCATACCGGAACCAACCATAGCGAGGTGTAAGTATTCGTCTGTATTTGTGTTGGTAAAAGGGTAATTAATTAGGGGTCTGTGTCACCATTGAAATGTCACCGGGCAGCGTCCGAGGAGGAGCGTTCGTGACCGAGCCACACGAACAGCCTGACCGGTAACTGCCCCGATGCGTCCGGTCTCTTTTAGGGGGGGGGGAGGAGTTGTGACGTGCACGTTTTGCCGACGTCCCTCCGAACCCTTAATGAAAGACCGGGCTGCCCTCTGGCAGTACCGATACGAGACGGCCGTTGCGAGCGCTCTCCCTGGGACGTCAGAGTCTCACCAGAGGGAAACTTATCGCGTTTTTGAACGTCGCGCTGCTGAGCGCGACGGAGATTTTCAGGACCGTAGCCGGGACCTTGCGGGTGGCCCGGTACCTATTTCACGCCGCCAACGGGAGAAGCAGCCCTGTCGGAGAGATGCGCGTAGGACCTATCACGTAGCCGAATTCGTGCCGACCCATCTGGGATTGGCCGGTGCCCGGGCTAACGAACCCGGAGGTATCACCGAGAGAATAAGATCGTCTCGACCTCGTCGGCGCCTCATCCGGAGGACACCACTAGAAACCCCTGCCGGAAGGGCACGGTCAATCTTCGCACATGTCGCAGCCATGCCGCGACGCAAATCTCCGGGAATCGGCAACTTGCTGGAGACCGAGGGGCCAACGACGAAGGATGCACCCCTACCGATCGTATCTATGTGATAAACTCGAGCGTCGCATAGGCGAAAATAGTTGAGGGAGTGGGGGACGCCTCGCTTCCGCGTTCCCGAGCCGGCTCAAAACGGGTCACTGTGTCGTCGGTCGTGACGGAAACCACCTGTGAGAACGTTACGCTACCGAGTAAAAAGTATTTTTGTTGCTTGTTGCGACTGCCGAGAGACAGGAAGTTATTGTTAATTGATAAGTGCCGGTCAGGATGACATATTATATATCTTACCAGTGATTCGTGCGTGTTGGCTTGGGTACGTTTTTCGGGTCCGGAATCTCTTGTCGCTACCACGTGTCCGCAGGCGTTGCCGACGACCGGGAGTCGCTCTCTCTCGAGGAACGCGAGGCCGTGGGTCGCGCACCGCCGGGAAAATTCTGTACCGAATTCGGGGGCGCGATTTTTGCGAAAATAATCGTCATCCTCGCGACGTTCCCCGGTGGGAGGCCGCGACGTGCTCGTCTCGCCGATTCGGTTTAACCTTCGCGCCGACCTTCGACCAGTCACCGTTAAACTAGATCGCACCTTCCATCTGAGCTCGGCAGATTCGTGCCGAAAGGCTTGTAAATTTCACGAAGTCCCGTGACTGCCGAGCTCACCGCGACAAAGTGATAGGAATTGTATCTTAGAGAATCGCGCGCGTACGGCCGTCGATCTGCTGTTCATTCCTGTCATCGCGCCGGCAAAAATTTCGACTGCTGCCGGCCTTCACCGGCAGCTGCCGACAATTGTTTACTTAATAAATCTGAGTTTTGCCGAATTCTGGTACATTCTTTAGCCCGCGAGAAAAATTCCCGTCGCGGGGAATGCCTCGTTCCGTTTCCCCCGCGTAGAATCCTGCTCCCGTTCACGTGTTGTTTACGTTAGCTTCGCGGTTCTCGCCGATTCGGACGTCGGGTTCGCGATTCGCGTTCTCTGTTTATCTTTGTCGAACGACACGATAACGTGTCTGTCGCCCGAACCATACGATTGTCGCGTAAAAATCCGAGTCTGCGAGTGCCGGTTTGTCCCGGGTGGACCACGTTTCGCGCGACCGAGCGTGGCCCGCCCATACGGCTTGTAAATACCCGTTGCCGATTGTTCTCCCGGCCTTGGGAATAGAATCGACGTGACAACTTATTATGCGAAACTTATACAAGTCTATACGAAAGATGTGCGTCCTATGTTACCAGAATAAGAGGCGAATTGTCGAACGCCAGGAAGCGAGAAAAAATGGAAAAAAGACTTTAACCTATTGTTCCAATTGTCAAAAATCACCACAAGTGTGTTTGAACTATTTTAACAAATACCGTGCTATGTAATATAATGGAATATTTAATGTGTAATGTATAATGTGTATATTTTTAATATTTTTATTTTGTATATTTCATATTTATATTTCAGTGCTTGCTCCATTAATTCAATTTAAAATTCCAATTTAAAATCCTATTTATCTCGAACACGAAGAACGTCACCCATACCTGGGTGACGGGGCCTCACGGAAACATACCCATCACCCAAATATGGGTGGCGTGGCGTGGCGACGAACGTGTTCCTCGTGTGTCAAATTGACACAACGGTAAAACATTATGCCTCGTACAGCCCTGAACATTTCGACGAACAGCGCGCCGAACCGCCTAGCGGTGAGAGTGTGGTGGTACACTCACACACCACACCAGCTACGTATACGTACGCGGGGATTGCAAGGGCCCGGGATTCCCCGTCTGGTACCTCGATAACGCAAAGATAAGATTTTTCAGTAGTCAAAATCCCTTGATGAAAGATCAGTCTAGGGGACTAATTGGCTCAAAAGTCCTACTTTTACGTTTACGTGGCATAATTTTCAATATTTGCCAGAGTTGTAGCAGACGGGTAGTATATTTTCATAAATATCAAGAGATTTAGAGTTCTTATGGAAAGAATGACCAATTAGCCCCCTAGCGGGGGTATATACGTTGTCAATGCAACAACTATTATGTTGTTTGCTTGTGTATTAATCAAACTGTAAGTGGAATTAGACTGAAAACCGACCCAAAAGTGAGGTTTATGTAGAAAAACAGTTCCGACATTTATCGCTACGAGCGCTGATGTCTGTTTCCGATCATTGTCGTCGTCAGCAATCACTGTATCGGTAAACTAGATAAAGTAGAAAGTATGTTGTCGGTAAGTTAGGCTTCGTAAGCAAGCGTGACGTCACAATTTGGCTGCCGATGCTGCACCGTCGGTGCGCTCGCGTGAGACTGTGTCACGCATACACACCGCTCGACCGGCGTGTACGTGTGCCTACGAGAGTCGGAAAGGTCGCTGAATTCCACCTCTAGTACCTAGATAACACAAAGATAAAATTTTTCAGTAGTCAAAATCGCTAGACAAAAGGTCAACCTAGGGGGCTATTTGGCTGAAAAGTCCTACTTGTACGTCTCCGAGCTATGGTTTTGCAATATTCGGCTGCATCTTTCTCCGTTGGAGAGGCTATTAAGCACAGTCGGTGTGCTGGCGTGAGACTGTGTCGCGCAATCACACACCGCTGGGCCGGCGTGTACGTGTGCCTACGGCCTAGGAACATCGCATGGGTCCGGGATTTCGCTTCCACAACACAAATGTGTGTCTGAGGATTCTAGAGTTTACAGCGTTATTAACTTTACAAGTGCAATGTTGCCGCATTATATTCATACAAAAGCCGTCGATGCTCGCCTCGAAAGGGTTCGAATGGTTCCTTTCCTGCTTTTCGGAGCTGCTGAAATTCAGTGACATATTGCTTCAGAATATTTTTTAATTGTTTATGCAAATATGAAATTGCTAAATATTTTGAAATTTTTAATTTGTAGATTTTTTAATACATGTGTAGGAATTAAATCGTAACTAGAAATAACACGTCCGTGAATACAATATTTTAACGTTTAATTCCAATTATCTTGAATACAATTAATTAAATTGTCTTATTTAAATCTCCGTCTGAGATCAAACACGTCTTTTCTATTCAATACGTCAAACCAGAATAATGAATAACGCAAATTATAAAATATGAAGAACGCAAAATAAATCACTAAGTAACTAATATCGAATCGTCGCGTCGTTACAGTTATTATCGACGCGACATTCGACGGTATTCTCACTGCTCGGAGATAACTTCTCCCTACACATGCATATACATACAAATCTA
>CM052201.1:392250-403762 GCA_028455805.1 Lasioglossum figueresi
GTATCAGCGGTATTGCAACGTTTTAGATTATGTCTCGGTGTTCAAGGTCGACATTTTGAACACTTGAAGTAGCAGTGAATACGTACGTAACATGTTACATGTAAATCGTCGTAGCGTTCGAAGAGTGCTTTGAGACATTTTATTTTCTATTGCAGTTGACCTTGCGTGACCCTGAATGACCTTCATAATAGGTCATTGTATTCGTCTTGAAATACACTATCAGAATGTAAATAAAAAACCATACCGTTCCATTTAAAAAAACAGAGTTGGCCTTCGTATCTTCTTGACGTCTCCACCTATAAAAAAATTAATGATATCAGATTACGAGCCCCTCGATATCAAGTAAGTTTGGTCTGATCCTTTTTTTTCTATCTTCAAAAGCAAGCGATTTATTCAGGTGACCTGTTTTAGGTGCCGCACCCTGTATACACATAGCAAAGGAATTAAGAAGTAAGTTCGATCCCAAAGCAATAAAATGCATAATGGTAGGATGCGCTAACAATGGATACAGGGTATGGAATCCAATGAATAATAAAGTAATAGTTTCAAGGGATGTAATTTTTGATGAAAATTCTAGGTATCAAACAAGTAGGAAAGTACAAATAATAGATGATATAGAGGAAATAGAAGATTTAAATGATCAGATACAATCAATTACAAGCTCAGATTCAGATAATGCAGATGAATATCGAAGCGGTGAAGAAGAGCAAAGTGAAGATTATCAAACAAATATTAGGCAGGAAATTAGACAGAATGATATAGAACAAAGTAGTGAAATAACAGATACAAGAAGATGTAGAAATGTGAGAATACCTGAAAAATTTAAAGATTATGAACTATATATGGCATTTGATGCCATATCATTTGTTGAACAGGTTCCAAAAGATTTTTCAGAATTAGAAGAGAGAGAGGATAAAGAGTTGTGGTTAGATGCAATGAAGAGAGAATTAGAGTCTATAAACAAAAATAATACATGGAAAGAAATAGTCAAGCCTAAAAATAGATAAATCATAGATACAAAATGAGTATACAATTTTAAATCATTGGAAAAGAATATAGAAGATAAATACAAAGCTAGGTTAGTTGCAAGAGGATTTGCACAACAAAATACTTTCAATTATCAAGAAATATATTCACCAGTAGCTAGAACATCAACGATAAGAACGTTATTAGCAATAGGCAATCAGCTTATATATAGGCTTATATAGGCTTATCCACCAAAAGGTGTAGAATGTAAAAAGGGCTATATATTTAAATTAAACAAATCATTGTATGGGCTAAGACAAGCATCAAAATGTTGGAATGAGAGGATTAATAGTTTCTTATTAAAGTTAGAATTCAAGAGATCAGAAAATAATTATTGTCTATATACAAAAACTTTAGGAAAAGAAATAATATATTTACTGATATATGTAGATGATATGATCATAGCAGCTCCCAAATTAGATATTATTAAAGAGTACAAAACTAAGCTAGAGAGGGAATTTGAAATGAAAGATAAAGGAGAATTAAAACATTTTCTGGGATTTGAAATTGATTATGATAGAAGCAAAGGGATATTAAAGATCAGTCAAGAGAAATATGCTATGAGTGTTCTAAGACGATTTAAGATGGAAAATTGTAAACCATGTTCTACGCCAATTGATCCAAGACTGAATTTAATAACAAAGAAAGAAAAGACTGAACCCGAGATACAAATAAGGGAACTGATAGGTTGTTTAATGTATTTAATGGTAGGATCGCGTCCAGATATAAGTTTTGCGGTTCATTATTTCAGTAGATACCAAGATAAAGCAGACAAAGAAATATGGATTTATCTTAAAAGTGTACTAAGATACATAAAAGGAACGGTTAATTTAAGTTTGATATATAGAAGAAAAAACATGCAAAATCCTCTAATATGCTATGTAGACTCCGATTGGGGAGGAGATTTGTCTCATAGAAAATCAGTATCTGGATATCTAATTAAAGTATATGGAAATACGGTAACATGGAGTACCAAAAGGCAAAATTGTGTAGCTTTATCTACAACAGAGGCAGAATTAGTAGCACTATGTAGTTCAGTTCAAGAAGGGTTATGGTTTAAGAAATTATTAAATGATTTAAATGTCAAAATAGAGAGTGTCATGATACTTGAAGATAATCAAGGATGTATAGCTTCGATTAGAAATCCAGAAAATAATCGTAGAGTAAAACATATGGATATAAAATATAATTTTGTATGCGAATGTTTAAAGAACAATGTAATTAATATTAAGTATACATGTACCAATGAGCAAGAAGCAGATATACTCACAAAAGGTTTACCAAGACAAGATTTTGATAAATTAAGATATTATATTGGTTTAAACGCATAAAAACAAGAGAGGGTGATTACCAAAGAGTGCATTTTTTTTGCGTTAAAAGAATCATAAGAGTAAATGTATGAAACAAGAGGAAGTGATTACCAAAGAATGTATTTTGCGTTAAAAGTTTAAACAAGATGAAGAGAATAGAAACCAGAGAGGGTTAAATTAAATACAGAGATTTAATAATTTTTTTTTTGCGATTATTGCTAAAACAAAAGAAAAGAAAATTAAAAGGAATTGTGAAAAGATGAAATGCATTAAGAGAGGGTGTTGAGAATAATGCATTACATCTTATATAATTGTATGATTGTGGATTCGCCTTTAGGCAAGTGTAAGCGCGAGAGTGCGAGAGTGAACGGATTGACTTACTTCGGCAGGTACTAGCAATAAGAAAGGTTGTGTCGTATTGTACAAGATTGTAATAAAGACAAACAAGAAGCAGTGTAATAAATATTGTTTACAGTACAAAGTACATTCAATCCACTTCATCAAGGATTCCACATTCAACAGAAACGACTGTATAGTTTTTTTTAGCAGATCACGTATTACAATAGGAGTCGCACAAAGCCTAAATAAAATCAATCTTGTCATTTTTATAAGCGAACATGTACCAGTTACTTTTGAGGCTTTATAGGTTTAGTGTTAAGGAAAACATTTGTATCAATTTATGAAAATACATGTTTAATATTATTCAATGATATAATTTCCATTATTTGTGATAATATGTTGTCCTTTTTCAGATAACCTGTCTATTCCTGTTTTCCAATTACTCACTATTGTGAGTGGTGATTGTTTGTATTGTATGTGATGGTTGAGAGCGAATGAGATAGATGGAAGTGCGAGCGCACGTGAGTGTGTGAGGAGCCGGAATAATGTGAGAAAGGTTATGTTCGAAGCACATGGTTGGTAGCGCGATCCTTGTGTGATGTGCGCCACGTGGAGACAAAGTGCAAATGTATATGTTAGTTGTGGATGTAAATATATATATTATTAAATCCACATTTATTATAAATATAGGTTTCAACTCCTTTATTCACAACAAATGGTAGCAGAGCGTTTGAGGATTCATGATTGCTAGTTCGTGATTTGTGAGGTTCGTGGTTCGTGGTTTGAGGTTAGAAAAATAGCGTTACGAAATAAAAATGGCAAAAGGATGGAATTTTGCGAATGTCGAACCACTTAATGACGCAAACTATTTTCTATGGAAGGAAAAAAATTGAAGGAATATTGAGAGCAAAGAAACTATGGAAAAAAGTGATAGAAAAGAAAGAACCAGGGAAGCCTCAAGAAGGAGAACAAAATTACGACCAAAGATTTAAAACGTAGGGTGAGTGGGATGATGGAAACCATGCGGCGAGAGCAATAATGATAAATACCATGTCACCGGCACAAGTATTGAAATATTCCAAAGAAAAGAATGCTGGTAAACTATGGAATCACACAAAACAAAACATGGCAGCAGAATCTGAACCCATAAAGGTCAACGCTCTGTGTGAATTGACAAATTTAAAAATAACAAAGGAGGAAAATGTAGACACATACATAAACAGGGCTGAAGCGTTAACAAATAAATGTGCACAATTGGGAAAAATCATAGAGGAATATGAACTAAAGATGTATGTAATGAGAGGTTTGGGGATGGAATTTGACCAAAACGTGAGAATACTAGAAAATCAAAGAGAAGTAACTTTGAACGAAATAAGATATGCATTGAAACAAGAAGAAGAGAGAAATGAAAGAAGAAGAGGTGAGCGAACCCAGAGAGAGGAAGAAGGAATAAGAAGAGCAAAGGAAAAAACGAAAAACGAGATAAGCTGTTTCAATTGTGGTAAAAAGGGCCACATGTCAAGCAAATGCTATGGAAAGGTCAAATGCTTTAATTGCCAAGGATATGGACACAGATTAAATGAATGTAGGGAAACAAGAAACAGTAAACCTACTCGAGGAAGAGGACAAAAAGGCAGATTTCAGAGAAGAGGTCATCAGGAAAGCTATGGATATGGACGTGGAAGAGGAGAAGAGCAATGATGAGTACAAGCGAAGAGAATGTGATGAATGTGAGTGATCGAATCCATGCAAATGTAACAGTTAGAAATGAAAAGGATATAGGCGACGTGTGTGTTAAAAATGTGGAATGGCTGTTGGATTCTGGATCAACGAGTCATATGATCAATGACACAAGAATGTTTGATCGATTGGAACATGACGTGAGGGAAATCTCACTAGCAGACAAGGAAGGAAGGAAGCTGACCTCTAGTGGTATTGGTGACGTTGGTATCAAACAAGAAGAAATTAAAAACAGAGTAAGACTTACTCATGTGCTATCTGTTCCAGATTTAAATGCTAATCTATTGTCAGTTGCAAAGTTCACAGATCTCGGATATACTGTGAAATTCAGCAAACATGGTGCTGAAGTCTACAGGGTGAGACGCTAGAAACAGGCCACCTGAATAACTCGGTTGCTATTGGTGTTAGGAAGAAATGCATCAAATGGAACTTGCTTGGTTTCGAGGGGTTATTAATCTGATGTTAGTAGCTTTTTTGTAAGTGGACGCGTAAAGGACATATGAAGGTCACCTCCATTTTTTTAAATGGAATAGTATGTTTTTTTATGTACTATCGGGTAGAGCCTTTTATGACGCGTACAATGACCGATGGGTCAAGGTCATTCGTGGTCTGGGTTAAGCCAATTGTGATGGAAAATAATTTACTTTGAGGAAATGATCGAGCATCGTTGATTTATGTATCTAACAGTAATACACGACTAATACAAGTGTTCAAACTGTCGACCTGGAACAGTGATGCATGCTCTGAAGCGTTGCTTAACGAATAATACAGCCTGTTTAATTTCAATTGGGTTTATCGCGGCACAAACTCTTCTTATACGCTCCTTCATGTCTTCTCTAGTTGTTGGTATCTCATTATACACTTGCTGTTTTGATATTGCCCAGAAATAGGAGTCCAGAGGTGTTAAATGTGGAGAACGCGCAGGCCATTTATGATTTCCTGCACGACCAACCCAACGATCTCCGAATTTCACGTTGGATCTTCTTTGTATTTTGTTACCTACACTTCCAGATTCTTGAAAACTTTTAATAATATTCGTGAAGGCAGATCGCGAGGGTCTGCCACGCTCGGGAAACCGTTCAGCATAGAAACGGACTGCTTCTCTTACAATTTGGCGACATTCCCCATAAACAAAAACCATATCTACTTTCTCCGTTATCGAATATTTCGACTTTGAAAGTAAACACTTAATATATATTTTAAAACTTGACAAGGTACAAATAAAGGCAAGGTTAGGGTTCGAGCCATTTTCGAGATCTGATTTTCGGTGTCGCGTCGTGTATAAGATCAGCTTGGAATCTTTTCTTATTGGCTATCTTAATAATATATGGGGTCACTAAACAATTTCCATTGGTAAGTGGGTCAGCTCGGAATGTTTTCTTATTGGCTATCTTAAAAATGTATGGTGTGACTAAATGATTTCCATTGGTTAGTGGGTGGTGCATTTGGGTCGTCGGAGTAGAGACGCTTTGTCTCAACTATGTTCAGGAAATGCATAAGATAGCCCTATCAATGGGTTCGCTCACGAGGTCTCGAAGTGGTGTCCGAGGACACCCAAGTGATTTTGGGACCGCCGCTCGTCGCGTTATAAATAAATATAAATTCCGCGCTCGGTCTGCTTGAGAGCGAACAATGTATATGGTATTCAATAAACCTAAGAATAAATGTCGGAATTTTATGTTTGAATTTTTATTTAAAAACGCCACAACCCACAGTGGGGTATTTGTCCGATTTGCGCGGCCAAAGCTATTTGAAAATTCGCTCAATATTTAAACTGCTGTAACTTCGCTAAAATTTATCCATATTTTATGAAAAATCAACCATTTTACAGCTTGAGATTTCAACTTTTTGTACTATTTACCGTGTTTGTTAAAATGTATGTTTTGAGTGCAAAATCTGTCTATTAAAGAGGAGCGTATCAGATTGTAAAGTTTGTAGCTATTTTTCAATCAAGTACTGCGAATTATAATCAATATTTTAACGTTATTCGTCTATTTTATGTACACTATCGAAAAGTATAATCATTTACATCCAAAATATCTTTTTAAAATACCTATTCCATCCGCTTGTTCTTTGGTGATTCTGAGGCTCTGTAATACTGCGAGACCCATCGTAGGAAATGTTTAGATTACGATCTCGCGGGATGTTTATATTATACCAGAGATAAGCATTCGGCTAAACCTCGAGTTTTGATTGAATTCAGTTGGAACCATTCTGTCAAAGAGTAACGTGTGTAATGAGAGAGAGTGTCCGATGACACGCAATTGATTATGGACCGCCAAACAGTGGGGTATTTGGCCTGTTTCGCGCCAAAACTATTACAACGTTATTAATAGTGTCAAGGTCAGAATAATATATATCGTTGAATTCGTCTTAACACCAGCTATAACATTATAAAAACAAAAATACAATTCAATATTTAAAAAATCGAAGCGATCTTGTTTTTTTCTTTTAAACAACATTTTTTCGTCAGAATTACAGAATTCGCTGTTGTAAACAAATTTCACGCGTAGCTGTGGTAAAGATTTAAACACAAAATCTAAATAAACAAATCATAGTTTACTAACAACGAAACACTTAATTCTAATTCGCTCAAAACTCTATTACACTCACTGTTATAAATAACTCGCCTTAATCTATCTGGTCGATTTAGGCCAAACTGATATGTATCGCACAAAAAACTAAATATCATTGAGTGCCCGCAATAGTCCGCACCTAAACTTTTTAGGATTGTATAAAGCAATGTCCACTGATTAATCTCACAAAAAATTAGAGGGGAGTTATGTGGAGAAAAAAATTTATTACATGATACATATTAATTTTCTGAAAAAGAAATTATATCACTTTCGATTGTTTATTCTATCAAAACCACAGAAGAGTATAAAACAAAAAAGCTATAAAATTACTCTACAAACCTTCCTCTACATCCTAGGTAAGTTTTTATGTAGATTTGATACACTAAACTTGTGAAAAACATCATTTCTTTAACACACGTTTTTCGACGCTTCTCTTGGTCACGAGAATATGTTACTTTCAAGTGTCTATATGTTCCTAAATAGTTCTGTGTATGGAAAAATATTTTTGCATATTACTCGCATATATATTCAGGTACATGAGAAAAAAGTTTCAGTCATTTTGAACAAACTAAAAATTTGGACTTTTGGCGAGCTAAACAGGCCAAATACCCCACTGTGCGCCGAGCGTCGCGTCGCGTCGAGTTTCTCGAGCTATTGCAGCCGACCGTGTGTATATAAACATAAATTCTACGTTCGGACTGACACAGGAGATAAGCATTCAGCTAAACCTCTTCGTTCTGATTGAATTCAGTTGGAACCGTTCTGTCAAAGAGTAACGCGTGCAATGAGAGCTATTCAAGTGTTTTTAAAAAATTTCTAAATATTTCTTAAATTTTATGTGTGTACTGTTTTCTTATTATAGTGTATATCGTTTGTTTATAATTCATGTGTGTCTATATATTCCGTGATTATAAACATGGTTTGTTAGAAGAACTATTTGCCGCATTCAGTATATTCTTTTCCGGTAATCACATGTAAGTTAACGACAATGTATGTCCACATAGGTAATAAAATGTCATCGAATACTGGAGAATAATCTGGGATGAAAGTTATTATTTAGTATTATGCAGGGGTGTAAAGCCGAAAAATTTAATGAAAAACTGGAGTATCTCGAAGATTAGTCTCCCAAGCATGCTGCCGAATAATGTAAATTACGCGTGAACAACGCAGAAGTAGGCTTTCTGGGTTAACGTCCCCTATAGATTGATCTTTTATCTAGCGTTTGTGTCCACGTAGGGGTCCAAAATGTGCATCATCGGGCAATGGTTTGAAGTTTTGAACCATCCCGAACTCGAGCGTTCGATGTAGGCACACGTACAGGCTGCCCGAGCGTGCTTGCGTGCGAGTGCGCCGAGCTACGGGTAGTCAAGCCTCCGTACAGAGCTTCCCAAGCCTGACTTACCGGCGATACCTTTTTTCTCGTCCTCTGTTTTACCAGTACATTGCCTCCCCCATCAGAAACAGGCATAAGCGCTCGTAGCGAAAAATGCCGGAACTATATTTTGTTACAACCCTCCGATTTGTGGTGTATTTTCGAATGCGCCAGACTGTGCGTTTAAATACGCAAGGTTTAATATAATAAACGTTGCATTGACATTGTATATGTTCCCGCCGGGGGGATGCTAGTTATTACTTCTATAAAAACCCCAAATCTCTCGACATTTATGAAAATTACTTTTCGCGGCTCCGCTACATTCTGCCGAATAATGCGAATAAATGCCTAAAAAATGCAAAATTAGGCTTCCTGGGTTAGCGTCCCTCATAGATTAATCTTTTATCTAGCGATTGCGACTATGAAGAGGTCCCCAATATGCATTAGCGAGACGCTATTTTCCTTATCACGGACCCTGGCATTTCTCGTGTACATTCATGCGTCTAGCGGTGTGTGAGTGTACCACGCAACTTATCGTTCCTACACCCTTAAACCTGGGTAACATTATTTTGACGGATGAACGGAACTGACGTGTATGAATCGACCTTTACTCCCAGCCTAATTAAAGTGTACAGCGGGCCCTACACGATCAGTCAGAATGACATTCAAGTCGAAGATTGACATTCTGATTGATCGTGTAAGGTTAATACTGATGGACTGATGATTGGATTGACGGATTTCCAGATATTTTGAAATCCGAGCTTCAATCACGGGAAGTGGAGGAGAGACTGACAGTCTAAATGATGGTGTAGTGGCAACCGTCAGTCTTGTTTCCAGTCTTATACAAGCAATCATGACGACGCTCTTGATCTTGAGGAGTTACCAGTGTTCAGTGATGGTGACGAATGTTTATAACGTTTCATCGGAGCTTATGAGACTTTACCTGAACTTTGAAATAAAGTGCATCCTAGCTATATGAATAAGTACAAAAAACAAACAGCGTTAGAAAAACTCGTCGTGATCTACAGAGAAATAAAGCCTAAAACTGTAATCAAGGACGTTACTAAAAAGTTGAAAACTTTACGTTCCAACTATAGACGGGAGCTCAACAAAATTAAAAGTTCAATGAGAAGTGGATCTGGAACGGATGAAGTATACAAGCCTACCTCATGGGTATTTTACTCCTTTGATTAACGAAAATGACAAACCAGAGGTAAGTAATAAATATAAGGTGTGGTGTTTGATCCCGTTTTTTATACCACTTCTTCATCAATAATGTGCGTTCCACTTTTCTCCTGCTGCCCAATTCCAGGGTAATGGCCAAACAAGCTTTTTCTTCATTAGACATGGCGCTAGATCTGCACTGATTGGTGTTTCAATATCAAATGAGCTAAAATTACGTTATTCATACTGTCAGTCTGACTGATAGGTGTAGGGACCTTCGTGATTGAAGTCAAAAATGACAGTCTGACTTTTTAATCACACTGTCATTCCTGATTGACCATGTAGGGTCCGCTTAGGAGGCAACGATCAACTCCAACAAAAATTCCTTCAATATCTCTAATCACATCATTCTAGACTGCATATTCGACTTCAAACACCGACTCTCCACCATGCAGGCAATACACAAACTCCTATCCGACATTAACTCAGAAATAGCAAAGAGCCAGTTCGTAGGAGGAGATTTCCTCGACCTGGAAAAAGTCTTCGACTCTGTAGAGCACAACGGGCTCCTATATAATATGGACTAAATTTAAAAATGCTCTCTTTGGCTATTCTACACAATCTGAAATATGATACGTGACAAAACCTTTGACGGCAAGGTCCTCTCAACCCAAAAATTCAGAATCATAAAAGGATTGCAACAAGGAACAGTTAACTCAGCGCTCATCCTCTTCAACCATTTCCTCAGCGACCTACCAAAACTGTTCCAACTGAACGAACACCTTCGCCGACGACCTTATTGTTTACACCTCCGGTAACAAAGCCAACACGGTACGAGATGAACTTGAATTTTTCACCAAAAAAATAAACCAGTACTACATGGCCTGGAATCTCCGACTCAATTCCAGAAAATGCGAATCTATCCTCTTTCGAAAACCACTCGACAGCCTTTCATTCATAGCAAACGCCGGAAGCTCCTCCACCCAAAAATCCATAATCCATAAAAAATTAGTGAAACATCTAGAAGTTCATCTTGACTACCTCCTCAGAGGCAACAGACGCATTTACATCTAATCCGAAAAAGCAAGACTGGCCTTCCACTCGAATTGCAAAATCTTTTACAATAAGCACCTAACCCACAGAACCAAAACAATTCTTTAATCAGACCCATCATCACATACGCCGCTGCCTATGGTGGAACTGCAACCACACCAGTATGGAAAAAATCCGACGCTTGGAACGGAAATGCCTAAGAGCCTGCCTTAAACTCTACAGTACACAAAAAGCAGACATTCCGAGAATCGATTCCTTCAACAACAATCTGACTAGAGACTACTTCAGCAAGCTCCCATCCATTGACATTAGACTCATCTGTTCCCTATCACAACAAGATTCAGCCATATCACAAAAACAACTCACCACAGGCTACACCACTCCCAGTCATTTATTTACTGTGATAAAATTGGTTTAATACAAAACGCGAACAACATCAACATAATAAACAACTGGAGGCGGAATAAAGCTAATCAAAGAATAGCGTACCACCAGCTTGACTTTAAAACAAATTGGTCCAACTTCAAGTTCTCGCGTGATATATCAAACAGCGATTACCTTCATTACTACAGGCTCGACAATAAAAGATACGGTAATTATTTACAAAGTACCACTCCTCTCCGATTTTGATGAAATTTAAATATCTTATGCAGCTACACATTTTGAACAACTTTTTCCTTTTCCAATATAGGGGGGTCGCTTTTAGTTTTCGAAATATTCGCAAAAAACTATTGTTAATACTGTATTGAATTTTCCGTATACTTGCACGCTTCGTGGCAACGTAAGGCTGCTCCGGCGCGGCGTCTGTTTACTTTTTTTTTGTAAACACGGCGTGCAGATGAGAGAGAAGCCCGGGGGTCTCACTCTGGTCATATATATACAGGGTGAATTCGATAAAGCAGGACACCTAAATATCTCCGTTACTTTTCGTT
>CM052201.1:403862-420192 GCA_028455805.1 Lasioglossum figueresi
GGCAGATCTTCTTGCAAAAATTGAGCGTATTTCTGTCCCGTCATCGTTCCGTTAACGAAATATGGGCCAATTACTTTGTCGTCCAAAATACCACACCACACGTTTACGCTCCATTGTCTTTGATGATCAATCCTTTGATGATTTCTCGCATCCAGTGCGGATTATCCACAGACCAATAATGGGCGTTCCGTAGATTAATTGAGCCATGATTAGTGAATGTTGCTTCGTCCGTAAACAAGGCATTAGAAAAAAATGAATGATTTTGAAGCAATCCCCATTGACAAAAGTTAATTCTATTTTGAAAATCATTCTAGTGCAATTCCTGATGGAGCGATATGTGGAACGGATGAAATTTATGTCGGGCCAGAATTCGTATTACGCTACTTCGACTTATGCCTGCTTCCCGGGCAATTTGTCTCTTCCGTTTGAACTGTTTTGCATGTACACTTCCAGTACTTCGGAACAACCTGTACGTATTAATGAAAGTCTGTCTAGAAGGAGTGGTTCGATCGGGGTACCCATGTTCATAAAGTAATCGGGCCTGCACTTCATTTTGTCTACATTCACAGTAAATCGTGATCATATCACGCTTTTCAGTCATTGAATAAGACAGCGGAATCGCGTTTGGAAACATACCGATAGTAAATAAGAATGCTGAATAATAATAACATTGAAGGACCTTAGTGTGTTTACTTTAACTACGAACATAGTATGTTTAGTATTCACTAGAAGTCTCAACCGTGATAAACGTATTCTACTTTCATATTCTAAATCTTATACGTTTTCTCTGTCTGTGACCTTGAATGACCTTGGAATAATTATAGTCACTGAATTCCTAATGAAAGGGACTATCATTGTAGGTGTTTAAAAAAGGGTGGTTCCATTTAAAAAAGTCAAGGTAATCTTGATATCTCTAAAAAAAATATAAAAACAAAATTTGTTTTGGCATCGTGTCAGCCCCATTGTACCATTCAACTTTGTCCTTACCATATTTTACGTATCTTTAGAAACAACAAAGATATTTGAGGTGCAAACGTTAGGTGACTCACCCTGTATGTGACTAGAGTGAGAACCTGTCTTCTCTGTCATCTCTACAGCTTGATTACAAAAAAAAAGTAAACAGACGCCGCGCCAGAGTAGGTTACGTTGCCACGGAGGGTACTAGAATACTGAAAATTCAATACAGTCTTAGCAATAATTTCTTGAGAATATCTCGATAACTAGAAACGACCCCCCTAAATATTAAAAAGAAAAAGTTGTTCAAAATGTGTATCTGCATAACACATCTAAATTTCATCAAATTCGGAGAGAAGTGTCTCTTTCTAAATAATTACCAAATGCATTTATTGTGATGGAGAACATTTTGAGCATTACGGTAACTTCTCGATCTAATAGAAACGCTCGAGTCTGTGTTGCCTCTTAGATCGCGAGGTGCTTCATTGTAACCATACCGACCACGCGGGACGTAGAAAAGGACATCGAGTGTAAACATGGACTTCGCGGCTGAAGGCACATGACGTCCAACATGTCTCGAGCGCTCACGCTATCTTCTGTTTACATTTCCTAGATCGTACGCTAGACTCGACTTTAAATCGGGCGCCTAGTGTACCAAGTTTTAAAAAAGTGAAAAATATTTTGTGTTTATATCTGGAAAATATATTCTCAAAGAATTAAACCAGAATTTTAAAAATTATCGGAGCTACAGCCCATTGTATGTTTTGAAACGATTCATTTTAAGAGTTACTCAGTATAAGAAGAAAATTGTGCGAGAATAAAAAAGTTAGCATCGCATTGGTATGTTAAATAATAGAATAAGTTTTTAATTTTTGTCGGCCGTCGCGGTCGTTGTTTCTCTTTCTTTTTCACTCGCTATCCTCTTATACGTCCTAAACTTACTACAGTAATACCGCGATTGTAAGCGCGACGGAGCTTTGCGATCTAAGTCAGTTCGCCTACCCCTTCCACTGAAGATATATCTTTTTCTTTTTTAGAACAGGGAAAAAAATGCACTCAAGCAACCCCTCCCCCTCTCCAGTTCCATATAGACGGTTGAGGAGGAGAGTGTGGGACTCGGCATGGCCAAAGGTGGTAGATGGCGGAACGGGACTAAATCCCTGCCCATATCCACTAAAACAACCCCTGTTCAGGGGCCAACTCGGTCCCTTTTTGGCACCCCAAGGTGCCGGAGTTGGTTCACGCGTGGCCCGTTTCTCACATTCAACAATGTGAACCGTCTCCGGCCCTCCGCCACACTTGTTCTCTGCTCTTCCACTGGAGATATACCTAATGTGACCTTACGTCCCGTTTTCCGGTAGCTTGTCCCGTTGTCCTCGAGGATATCTTAGGGCACCGAAATGTCCCAGTTTTAGAAAGAGAACAACCCATGGTAACGATTTCAAAAAAAGGACGCGAAAAATCTAAAAATCCTCCAATGGTAGTGCCAGTATAACGTCGATGACGGCATGCATAAGTCTCACACATCACACAGAAGTATGATGGGATACAGTCGGCCAGAAGCCTGCTAGTTCGATCGCTCCTCGGTTTACACTGAAGCAAATTTCTTCTTCAGAAAAATACAAGACCACATAAATTATTTATTTTCACGTGTTCATTCCTGTTTTTTCATTAATAAATAGAAACTATGACGAAATATGCGTTTTTTTGAATACACATACTATTACATTGTAATGGACCGATTTCGCTAAGCCCATGGCTCTTGAGTTAACCAGGGTTCGCGAAGGTGGTGGAAATAAGTATGCTGCGAAATCGGGCTTAAACTCGATATAACTTTATTTCATGAAGCTAACTTGATATAAAAAAAAGAAGGAATACATAAACGCTTGATGAGGCTGCGGAGATTCGGACACGAAGGTAAAGCAAAAGAAAAGAAGATAATGTTCTATCCGAATACGCAGGTAAACATAGAAGACGCGTAATAGCGCAGGCATGACGTATGGCTGGGATTTGGTATCGCTACAAGTGCCTAGTGGTTCGCGGTAGCAGCAGGAGCGGACGCGGTAGCGTCGGTGTCTAGTCCCGACTGAAGCAAAGGAAAACAGAAAGCCAAGCGGCGATGAGTTACGTTGCCACCGAGATCGAGAATGCGAACGATGAGGCTATCGGTCGGTCGCAGTAGAGGTTCCGCAACGCTGTCACAGAAGGACCTGAGTGACACGTTACGGACTCACGTACCTCAGAAGGACCTGAAGGAATTCGTGTACCACCGATACTGTTCCGAAGTCGCGGAATCGAGGCCGCGGGAAGTCACTGGAGGCCGGTCGATCTACGCTGCCGGAGAAACGGAGGGCGCCGCAACGCTCTCACAGAAGGACCTGAGTGACACGTTGCATCGAATTCGTGTATCATCACTCTGAAACGACGATACCGAGCCATCGCGGATGACGGCACATCTAGTCCTGGTGCTGGGGGAACGGTGGGGAGTATTCTCCATCCTGGATCTGTGTGACGTCCCAGCCTGCGTATCTGGTCGAGCGATTGTCCAGCGGTGCTCTTTGCTCTTATAAGAACTGGCAAGACTCAAGTTGTCACGAGAGCGGCACCAGGCGAACTCCGCTCGTACGGTTCTTTTTTTGTACAGGGGGTACCTGTGTTATTGTCTAGGGATGTTGATTAAAAGTTAGCTAGGGTTATGGTGTCCTCTACACTTTAATATTCGATTGGTTTAAATTTAAGTTTTGGAGGCTATTGCTTGGGTTGGTCCCAAATGACGTTTATGATTAATAAGAAAAGTTTCAAACAACTTATCGAAACAGTTTGAGCTATAATGATAGCTTCGTCTTGTAAGGGAGATTGCCTTTACTCACGATTTCTTCTTTGGAAGATGGCCAAGGATAGAAGTTTAGGATGAAGGCGGCCTTTATATTATCGGTCGGGTTAGTTCGCTGGAGGCGCTGGGGGTGAGGGAGATGAACTTGGAGCCGCAGCATACATGATGGCCGCCCCACGTGTCCTGATAGTGGTCGTGTCCGTGAAAATATTTTTTCCTTAAAGTCTTCGGGTATAGCCCGCAGTCTCAATGGAGTTTTTTAATTGTTTGTTGATTCGCCTCTTTTGGCATCAGTGAGCGTTGTGGTACTTCAGGTGCCTAGGGACACTAGCGTGAGACAAGGGATCCTCGGAGGAAAATTTGGTGAGAACTTCAGATGTCTTCAAGCTGTGCCATGAGTTGTAAGTAGCCTCCTCGATGGGTTAGATAATTTGGGGTACCTGCTAAGCCCGATGTAAATTCGGTAGGTTCGGGGGGAATATCCAATGGGAACCGGATTTTTGGCAAGTAAGGAAGTAGATCCCTTTTGTACATGGTGGTTTGTTGGATGAGCTTGTTATGATGGCTATCCGGGTTGTATCTTCTAACCAGGTCAACCGCCCCTTTGTCCAGCATCTATATATCTGATTTCAGGTGGATGTCCGATGTGGAATGGTCACTTGGAAGGCCCACGATGATTTTGATTGCTTTGTTCTGTATCCTCTGGAGGCTTGAAAGGTGATACTTTGCAGCGTTGTGCCACAGGTGGGCACCGTAGGTGATCACAGTTCTAATACAGGTTTTGTAGATGAGCAGCTTTAAGTTCGTTTTAATTTAGATTTGTGTCCGATGAGCACCGTGGCCGCCGCCAGTGCTGCTAAGGCTTTTTCCTGCGGTCCGTGATAGCAGGACCCCATCTTAGTTTGTTATCAAAGATAACACCCAGGTACTTGACAGTTTGTTTCCACTCAATTTCAACATTATTGATTTTTAGTAATGGGAGCCCCTTTTTACGGTGTTTGTGTTTTCTAGTGAAAATAATGGCCTGTGTTTTGTAGTTGTTTAGCCTCATTTTCCAGTCAGTGAAGTAATCGTTGACTAAATTGAGGTGGTGTTGAAGGAATTCGATTAACCTCAGGTGGCTAAACGAATGGCCTAGTAGCGCTGTATCGTCAGCGAAAAGGGCAAGTGAAGTTTCCTTGGATTGGGGAATGTCATTGATATATATTAGGAAGAGAAGTGGTGCTAGCACGGAACCTTGGGGCACGCCTGCTCTGGCGATTTCGAACTTGGATTTTTTACCTCCAATTTGGACATAGAATAGTCTTTTCTGAAGGTAAAAGTGGATTAGTTTGATTAGTCTCGGGTGGAAATTTAACTTAATCAATTTGAATATAATTCCGTTCTGCCAAACCGAATCGAATGCCTTGTTTAGGTCCAGGAGGATCATCCCTGAGAATCTATTGGTTATTAAGTGATTAGTGTGCTAATGAGCTGTTCTAACCAATTAGTGTGTCGTGGAGTGGGCAGTGCGGAATCCAAACTGGGAGTCTATTAGGATTTTGCTTGCATCAAAGGTGAGCCTCCATAATACATAATGCATTAATCTTTCGAATAGCTTTGCCAGGATGAGTAGCAAACTGATGGGACGATAATTTTTAGGGGATTTATGATTCTTGCCAGGCTTAGGAACTGGGACAATCTTGGCGATTTTCCATGCTAGCGGGAAATGGGATTGCAAGGTACACGCACGAAAGATATAATAAATTTGGACTGAGATCTTTCTTGGAGGCTTTTTAATAAGGTTTGGGGAGAATTTGTTCCATCCACAGGCTTTATTTGCCTTCAGTCTTTTAGATGCCTCCCGGATTTTAATTGGTGACAGGTGTTCAAGAAGATCACCGTTTGATTTACAGTATGGGAAGCATGTCAGAATTTAAATCGTGATAATTTCCAATGTTATCTAAAAGGGGTGGGATACCAGTAGGCCTGTTTGCGATCTTTCTGTAGACTGCCCAGAAGCTATGGGTTCTTGCCTTCTCTACTTGTTCCTGGATGCGGTTTGCTTTGAGCAGTGAAACTCTCCTTAGTTACCGGTGCGTTGCCACCTTCTACGCGCCGTATTTCATAATCGGATCAAGAGCTTGAGTTATTCGTCGGGAGTAATGTGTTTATTTGGTACATTTACGAACGAAGTGGATTTGTAGAAACAGCTTTTTAGGAACCGCTGGGTCTGAGAGATTCTGGAGTCAATGTCTCCTGAAGTTGGAATAATGGGGGTGATATTAATTTTGTTCGCATTGCTTTGATAGGATTCCCAGTTTGTGATTGGGGTGGTGGTAGCGAAGGAGTGCCTGCTAGCCGGAAGAAGTAGGATCGGTCTGTGATCGGAGGAGAGGTCTTCAGAGCCCTCGCATTGGAGGTTGGGTATGAAGTAAGTATGGGAGGGTGGGATAACCATGGAATAAGGGCTACATGATACGTGAATGTCTAGAAGTTTGCCGTTTTTGTTGCTACTACCGTTACTCCAGGTGGTATGTTTTGCGTGAAGATCTGCTCCTACAATAAATGGTGAGTTAAAACCGGTAACAGAGTCCAAGGCTGTTTGGTCAAGTGATTGGTTTGGGCAGTAAGCCGAAACAATTATTAAATTTGGGCTATGGAGTTTCACCGCTATTGCTTCAATATTATCAGTCGGTTTTAGGTGTACCGGGTGGAATCTGAGGTTTGAGTGAATTAGGATTGCAACACCGCCGCCGGTACTGCCATTACTTCGGTCTTTCTTAACTGTTATGTAGTTTGGAATAAAGAAGTCGGTTGCGGGGTTAAGCCATGTTTCTTGGATCATGGCAATAAGCATATTATTTGAAGATAGGAAGAGTTCAAACTCGTTTCGCCTGGTTCGGAGGGAACAAGCGTTCCACGTCATTATGGTTCCTGGTATGTATGGGGTGAACGTGATTAGTCAAAAAGTTGCTGAGCAACATTCAATAAAATTTCAATTTTGTCAAAAATTAATTAGCATGAGGCTAGCTTTGGACGAATAGACTTGAGGATCGGTATTGCTTTCTTGACAAATGCAGGCATCTTTGAAGAATTCGTTTAATTCGAATAGGCCGGTTGGGTTAGTGCTGGATTGGTTAGAATCCAGCGGGATGGGGGAAGGGGATTGGCTTCTAACCACTTCACTAAATGAGTGGTCTATGACGAGGGCTGAGGATGGACTCGAAGACGCGGTATTTGCCGAAGTTGGTTTGAAGGTTCTGGTAGCTTGGGTTTGTCGAGCTGTAGAAAGTTGCTTTCTGTTTGCGTAAGCCAGAAGGCTGCGGCATTGTGAATAATTGGCGGTATGTGCACCATTGCAGTTGGCACACCTAGCGGGGGTATCATTAGTTTTGTAGCACTCTTTGGTTAGGTGATCGCGTCCACATTTAACACACTTAGGTACTTTAAAGCAGTTTGCACTAGCATCTCCAAATGATTGGCATCTGTAGCATTGAGTGTAGTTTCTTGATTCATGGAAGCGTCCCAATAAATTCTGCAGTGAAAAATGAAACTAATCTTCTTTATCTGAGCGAGTTTGGTACCCGGTGGGAAAGAAATTTTGTAAATAGAACTGGTAGCTGATGAGGATCTAAAGACAGTACAGTTTGAGGGGTTTTGGTTTTGTTCTTTAAGCTCTTCAAGGATTACTGAGATATCTACTACTGGGAGTCCCTTGAGCATGAAATTTCAGCCTGCCTTATGAAAGACCTGTTTGGCATCTGTAAAGTGTTTGGTGTCATTGAAGTGTAGCCTAATCTGGTTGCGCAGGAATTTAAGATAAAAAATTTTCTCTATCGATGACTCTAATTCTTTGCTGAATTTAAATACTTAGTTTTCAGCGAGTTTAATGTAAATGGGAGGCGGTCTTGAATTTGATTTATCTTCGTTAGCGTTTTTGCTATTTTTCGGGGTGACTTCATTTTTGCTGCTAGTACCTGCAAAATTTTGGAAATCGTCTGAGGAAAATACTTCAAGGAGGATTCATATTTCCGAGCTTCGGTTTTTTGGAGTTTTTGGAATCTTCAGGGCGTTTGTCGGAAGTGAGTTCCAGGATCGGGTTCTTACTCTTCTCACCTACATGGCGGGTGCCAGGATCGTTGAGGGTAGGACCTTCCCTCACCGTGGGATAGGATTCTTGATGAGTATTACTCACTTTAATTGATTGGTTGAAAAGGATAGTTGTAAGGATGTTTTGAGAAAGACAGATTGCTTGAGCGAACGACTGACGCAGAGACGTGTTGAATGCACGAATGCCGAGAGACGAACTGAATGACCTTAAGAAACTTAAGATGCTTAAATGAAAACCGGAGCGCGGACCATGACGAGTGCCGCTTGCGTCGCGTGGCAACGGTGCTCGCTGATTGGCACGCGGTTGGTCTCGCCGGTGATTGGCGCGAGCTCGTGTCGGGAGAGTCTATAAATATGAATGACGTTCGGCCACTCGTACTTACAATTAGACGCGGCTCGCGACGAGTCGATGCCTTGTCGCAACATAAAAATAAAGAAATAATAAATATAAAATATAAAAATACAAAATATAAGTGGTCACATTAGGTATACCCCGCCAGACGCCAAGAAACTCGAGCTGCCTCGATTGCCGAACAGTGTAAACATTAACATTAATAAACACAATTATAAAACTTCTTCATCTTTCATTATTTTTTTATGGGACTTTTACCAACTTATTTGTGGCATTTTTCTGATTAAAACGACATTAAACACGATATTATGTCTACTGTATTTAGTGGTGCAATTGACGGTATGAAGTAAGTTTAACATATAGAATTGGATAACGAGTTAAGGCGGTAGAGTCGTTTCCAGGATTGCAAGGGTGCGGGATTCGCGTTCTCATTTCCCGAAAATACAAAAATGTAGCTATGAAAATAGCTACATGCGGAATTGTATGATTCCAAATAATACAAATTACGCTTCGTAAATGAAAAAATAGTACTTTTGAGGACGATAGCGCTATAGATCGAAATTTTATCTAGCATTTTGACTACTGAAAAACCCCATTTTTGTATTATCGAGAAATGTGAACGCGAATCCCGCAACCTTACAATCCTGGAAAAAGGAGTCTACTGCCTTAAAAAGAAAAAGAAATAGCGACCGCGACGGTCGGCAACAATTAAGAACTTATTTGTATTGTTTAAAATACCAAGCCATGTGGACTCTTTTTATTTTTAATTTTCTTCTTATACAGTAAAGTCGCGTTTACTGTCGAACAGTCTGTGTTCTGCACGGACAGTGATCGCATACCGACATTATTTTTTGATGACTGCGTCTACCGCGGCAACCGCGCCGAGAGTTCAAAAAAGTCCGAACGTAGAGAAGGACAGCATGACAGTGGAGTGGATATGCATAGGACAGTGATCGCGTACCCGATCGCGGACAGTAAACGCAGCTTACTGTGCAATCTTTCTCAAAATATTTGTCACATTTTCCTGATTAAAATGAGTCGTTTAAAATCCTCCAACTAGTAGCTCCGTTAATTTGCAAAATTCTAGTCTAATTCTTTGAGAACATATTTTCGAGAAATTAAGATGTTTATGTAAACATATGCTATAGATATAGCATGTTAAATATATGATAAATTATAAATTATGCTTCACATGTACACTAAATATGGGTCAAATTGTATCTAGTTTGGTGTTATTTTAATTAGAAAAGTGTCGCAAATATATTGGTACAATTTCATTTAAAAAAAGTAAAGAATAAAGAAGTTTCATTATTGTACTAGTATTGTCTCCCCGATACGCTATTTTTGTTGCGCCTTGGGCCGCGCCGTCCGTCTTTACATTGTGTCCTTTTCTACGTTCGGCGCGGTCGGCGCGGCCACAAAAAAATAGTATCCCTTCACGATCTCTGTCACAGCACGAAATCGAGAATCGGCTTAGATCGCGGGATTACCGTACATGTCGTCAATTGAACCACTAAATAGAATTCAAATTGTATCCTTCTTAGTGTCATTTTAATCTGCAAAATGCAACAAATACATATGTTGGCGAAAGACCCATAAAAAACAATAAAAAATACAGGACTTTTGTAATTCGATTAGCATCGATATACCGGATGTCTTATGGGATTGCACGGCATTTTTACACTTCACACTACTCGGTAACCGAGGCAACCTAACGTCATTAACCCTCACGGGGTATGCCCCGAAGTGGAGGGGATATTCGGTTTTCTTAGATCCTTCGGATTTACTGTAGTTCCCAAATAATATAGGGGGCACAATTCGCTGAATCACCCAGTATAGGAAATTATTATATAAATAGTATGAAAAAAATATTTCAGGTTGCTACTTGTTAGTAACTTTTTCATTAATAGAATAAGATGCTAGAACATTTGGATCGATGAAGTAAAACAACATAAGTTACCTCGCGTTGCAGGTCAGATAGAGTACGTTTGCGTGATGGTATACGTGAAAGTCCAGGACGAAAACGCGTAGGTACAGGTGCTATGTCGAGACTACTGATACAACCAGGCGGTGGCCTATACACTCTCCAGAAGGCTCGTTCTTGGGAATCGCTCACTATCTTGTCCCCCTTTTTCCGTTCCTTTGATAATCGTACCTGAACTCACAAAATAAACAGCTTTTCAAGCAATCGCTTGCTCCATTGTCTGAAATAGTAACTGGACACGGTCGCTTAGCGTACACGCTCTCTGAACACATTCGTCGCCACTTCACCCATATCTGTGACGGGTACGCTTCCGTGGAGGCCCCCATCACTCAGATGTGGATGACGTTCTTCTTCGTCAAGTTAACCTTCCGTCCGGACGCAATAAACACCTAATTAATTGGCTGTCGTCTATACTCGAAAGACCACTAACCTAAGTGTACTGTCAGCCCTTTTGGGTTCTCCCCAAGTGTAGGGTCAGGGTGACTGGACCGATTGTATTTTCCAGAGTCTTACTTGCTATCTGAACTATTGGCACTGGGACTTTACGATATGGTGTCTTGGACCTGGGAAGCTAAATTGAATGTAAAAGTTAAAAGACTTTTCTAATTGTGTTTGTTACTTTGTACCACATGTTAGCTGCAGACCGGTCTATACTAAAGAAATGGCAATGGCTCGATGTTAGGCTTCTCTGAATAACACATGAACAACTTCCCTTAGTGAAAGTCATAGACAAACTAAGTAGGGAGGTTGCATAGAGCACGTCAAAAGAGGCTGCAACTGGGAACGCCAGGTGCCAAGGCACCTGTATCTGTCAGATGAAATGCGCCCGTCGGAAGGTTAAATAGAATTTTACAAGTAATTTATATAAATCCTGTATACGAAAGCAGCAATTGATTGGGTGTTGTTGCCTTCTCCCAATGTGCACCAAGCGATACCGAGCACCATCGTTGTATAATAATTACGAATCGGTTGTCTCTATGTACACTGATACAATAATTCACGATTTCAAGCTGTCTCTAGCCGGAGTACGTAGTTCGCATCGTGTTTGCGCTTTCTGGACTTCTTCTTCTGTCTCGTTATGTCCTGTCTGTCATCACCCCGATTTTTTCGTGATTGGTTAAGGGTGCATATAGGTGGGGAAATGTAGTGTTTCGTAATTGGATGTGGGTGCATCAAAGGACTTTAGGTTGAGGAGTGGAAAACTGTCTGGAAATTCGTTTTAGTATTGTCATCGGTTTGACTTGAGTCTGTCGCACGTGTTGTTCATCTGTTGGGGTCGAAATTGTCGGAGTGCGGTGATTGCAAACTAATATAATCGGTCTTTTTGTTCGACTTTTTGCCTTTTAAAACATCCTTTCCAGGTACATGGCCTAATCCGCTGGAGGAACGACGAGGTACGTTCGACCTTCGGTGTTGCCGTCGCAACAAATCCCATTTCCCGCTCCGACTATCGGATTTTGGCCTCATGAGAAACTCGACCGATTCACGCTGGGCGACGAACGTGTTAACCATATTAATAAGTAGGGGTGGGCGGGTACCCGAGCCTAGGGTCGGGTTTTGATGACTGGGGCCCAGGTCGGGCCGGATTCGAAAATGAGTGATACTCGGGTATCTGGCAATTTTGGATACCCGAAGTGGAAGTCGAGTTGGGCCAGGAACCCGAAAATCCAACATTCGGGTCTCCAAACAATATAAATGTTCGGGTTCCCGACCCGATTTCGATTACCCAAAATTTCCACGTATCTGGGTATCACGCATTTTCGGGTTTCGACCCTAACCCGGAGAAAAAAAACCGTCTCGACCGGATCCCGAATTTCCGGGTACCCGCTCACCCCTATTAATAAGTCACATCGGTTACCCTGTTCCTTAATCATTACTCATGAGTAGACTGCGAATGTTTATGCAGACGCATATTTATATAGAAAACTGATAAAGCAATGGGACTTAAACAGAAATATGTTTTGCGATTAGAGGTTTCCAAAAATATATCTTTTATTTTATATGATTTGCTTATTTCTCTTGTAAAACATATGCAACAATATAGTGCATACGTTATTTTCCATGTATATGCATATCTCATGCTCATGTGAATCTTCTAATCTGTTCAATTTATTTTATCTTTAAATTAGCACTCGTATCATAACCGAATAGCGTCGATAAGAGTTATACGCCAATATAATACTGAAGACGCCTCAACAAGTTATGTTTTCACGACCTTATGTTGCTTACTGAACGTCACATGTAGCTGTTGGTATTTAGAATTCGAATAGTTCAGTTTGACACACGAAGTTATAAGGCGCATTTCGTGAGAATGCGAGCCAACATGATTAAAGTGCCGAAAATTCGGAAAAGTAGGGTTTCTGTGATGAAAAGCTGGATCGAAGGCGATCCCGATTTCATTATTGACAAAAATAATGAAAGTAGTATTTACTGTGAAATATGTAATAAAAGTAGACGCTGCGTAAAAATTATTTAGGCGATTGCTACAATTCTGTACGTCAAAACATCTAGGAAGACATAGCAAATCACTACATATGGATTTCCGTAGATGAAACCCCTAATGCTGTAGTAATATATTGCAAATTTAATAATAGGAAAGTTGTGTGAAAACGAGGTAAACAAGACGCACTTGCTATGTTGTAAAGAATTAGAGGAAACTAATCATGCAACCATAGCCTGATTTGTGAGTTTAGCTGTAAGAATTTTATTCCCGCATGGTTGCGAAAAAAAGTAAAGTAAACTTGTATAGATTTGAATAAAGCTACATCAACATTTATTCTATTTGTTATGTTAATAACAATACAATAGTAGGTAGTTCTGAGTTTAAAAAAAAAAGATGCTGCTGCCATTGAGACCGCCCAAGAAATGCTCCAACACACTGAAATCTTGCAAAATTCGGTGTTCATAAATGCTCATTTAAACACCTTGCCGGTCATGATTCAAAAATTAGAATCTGTAGGTTTATCATTAGATCAGTCAATAGCAATATATAGGAGCTGTATAAATCAGTTACAAAATATCGCCGGTGATTGTGGGGAAAAGATTAAAAAGAAAATAAGTACTACCTTAGAAAAAAATTCAGGACTCAAAGAGTTACAAAAAGTTGTACGTATTTTATGCGGTCAATTTGTACAAGACCAATACATACGCCACAACACAGGATGTATAACCAAATTTAAATATGCACCAATAACGTCGTGTGATGTGGAGCGATCATTTTCGGCGTATAAATTAGTTTTGACCGACCATCAATTGACGCCATCAAATTTAGAAAAAATCATTGTAATTTATTGTAATTCGAATTACAATACTCCAGCATAATTGTGAAATGTTTGTTAATACTCAATATTGTACCTAACACTTAATGTAATAGATACTTAATATCGGAAACATTTGCATATGTTTCGAGCATATTTGGATATTTTTCGTGCATAAATGTCATATTCATTTTGCATATGTATCGTGCATAAACTTCCGCAGTATACTCATGAGTATCCAATTTAATACGCGCGAACGATTAATTATTTACCTGCTCCTCAGCTTGAAGTTGTATCGCTTCCCATTTGCTTTGTAAGTTTCTACGCAAACTGTTTAAAGCTTCCTATGGATATAAAATCACTTAATAAGATAAAGTATATGACGTAAGAAAAATATTTATCAGGATAAAATCAAAGGGATTTACATACGATCTCGTATTCCTCAAGGGCATGGCGTTGCTTGTTTCTCAGAGTTCTCTTAGCCAGATAAATAGCATACTCCACGTTATCAGGGGTTCTATGTTGCCATGGCCAATAATATGGTGTCTATATATGTTAAACAAACGTGAATGAATTAACGATTGGACAATTCATGTTATACGGTTATAGGAAATTTACTATAATCATTTATTTTTCGTATGTCTACATAAATGATCATTTTCGAAATGCGTTCATGTCATGCATCACTTGTGTGCTTATTCGAATGTAATTAACACATAATCGTAATGTCAACGTTACACATATTCTTCGACAAATAATTGTAATTTAATACAGGTTTTGCACTCCAAATTCACCCTTTTGCAAATCAATTTTCCCATTTTGCAAAACAATTTCAACCTGTATAAATAAAGTATTTTTAAGTAAGGTTTTGAAAAACAAACCAAATGTAAATGAATTGTTAAGAAATTTAAAATTTCATTTATTGCAAAGATGCACATGAAATAGTTATTTAAAAGTAATTACCAATTCATTAACTTTGTAATGTATGAGAACTGTGTGTAAACATGTATATTCATTGTAGCCATTTTCTGGTTAATAAATTTTAAAATTGAAAGTACATACGTATTTATTGAAGCGTATGCAGTCTTATGTTACCCTCGCAGAAATGACGCCGCCCACGTGTGTCTAAATAAATATATAATTTGATCTAAATAAATAATTAATTTTAAATATTCTTCACCCTTTGCACTGTTTTGTCGAGTGTGACTCGACATCAGAGAAGGAATAATGTAAATAAAACGGGTTTTTATATGTATTTGGTTCTTCCTTTATGTATTTAATTGTCTTATTTTTTAGTTAAAAACAACTATAAGTTCCACAAATATAAATTAAAACAAAGTTTGATAGCTCTATGTAATATTGGGTTGGCAAGAAAGTAATTTCGGTATTTTAAGGTGAAATAAAAGCTAATTGTGGGGTATCTTGAAGTTTTATGAGCGTGGAATTATAAAACTACCAGAAAGATGACAAAAGATCATCGAACAAATTGAAAAATATTTTACTGGTTAAAGTTTATTGCTTGAATAGGGAAAAATTGGCTTTTATTTCACCTTAAAATACCGAAATTACTTTCTTGCCAACCCAATATAATTAGTAAACAACATTGTTTAAAATAAGTAGTAGTCACGGAACTGTGTTTTGAAGTCATTTTCAAATAAAACACTTCAAATACTAGGGAGTTGTTGCCAACAAAATCGAAAAATAATTCGGAATGCGAAGGGTTAATGGTTGAATTTGATTTGCAAATGGGTGGAGTTGATTTGCAAAAGGGAGAAATGGATTTGCAAGAAGGTGAAATTTATTTGCAAAAGGATGAATTTGGAGTGCAAAACCTATAGTTACAAATGCCGGGACAAATGTCTTGAAAAATATAAGTGATATGTGAAGAAATGTTTTAAATAAAAGTTGTATGGTTTCACGGAGGATGGATTATATTTCTATTTATTTACTTATGTTTTTTATTGTTTATTAACCATATTTAGAACCATGTTCAGAACCATGTTTATTATTTCTGGAATGCACCTTAAGTTAGTAATTGTTCGAGACTTGACTGTTTATCCGAAAACCAACGATTCGGTGAACCGTCAATTTTGAGATTTTATATCTAAGGAACAGATTATCTTTAACCTAGAAAACATCTAGATGTCAGGAACAATAATATGCAATAAAAAATATTTTCGAGGTCATTTGAAGGTTGAATAAATAACAGCTTAATGTATGCTCTACAAAACTATACAGCTTCTATCTAAAACATTTTTTCATCACATTCATATGTTTTTCCCAGGGAATTTCAAATCGAACACCCTGTACAATTTTTTATTACCAGAGGGAGCGAGGATTTAAATCTTTTCTCAACCTCATATTAGGAAAAGCTTGGTTATACCTTGTTTCATTAGAAAAGGATTGTACATATGTTTATAACTATACTTTAAACACTTTATAATAAATTAGACTGCGGGGCATTTGTATTTGCATTCGACGGTCGTCAGATACGATTAACGTTAATGCAATGTTGAAAATTGTTTTAGAGAAATAGGTACACGTTTTTTTATCACATTGTGCAGTATATTGTAAATTTGATGTATAAAGTAACCAATGTGCTCGGCGTTAAAACGGGTTCCTCCATTACGCCCAAGCGTACGATATCGAGAAATGCGCATTTTTAACAGCACACATTTAGTGTAAATTGTAGGAAATGATACACAGTAGCTCACGAAAGTATCTATTATATTATATTATATTATATAAAGTATTCTAACATGCGAATATTTTCTGTTCAAAAATGCCGAATATCCAAGTTTTAATATCAGGTATTCACTTGAGACGATCACGCTTGACGTGAGACAGTCCCCCCCCCC
>CM052201.1:420292-432286 GCA_028455805.1 Lasioglossum figueresi
CGTGCGTATGCGTCCCACCGAATTTATTTTATTGTAATAATAAAAAATGACTAGCCACGCAGTGGGATTTTTTCGAATCCATATTTATTAAGCTTAAGATTTTTATAACTATGAAAATGAAAACAATATTTAGTAATTGAATTTTTCTGCTTACGATCGATCGGAATCGCATTTTTTTGTAAATGTTTTAATTTTTAATTATTTCCGAGTCTCCATACTTCCATGAGCGTTAATCTACATACAATTAATGCACATGAATTATTCCATGCGAGATAGGATTACTGTTTCAAATTTTGTTTATTTTGGTTATGTAGCAGTCTTTAGTCAAATTTGAACGTACATACATATCTCGAAGAATTCTTTGAAATCTTGAAAATTTATGGTTTTACAGACATAAAATGTGAGGTGTCACAAATTTTTCATTAAATTACAACGGTCAAACTGTAACAAATCGATGAAAATTAGTGTTGGGTGCTCATCGTGAATCCATAAGAGTATTTAATAAAAATTATGTTAGTTGAAAAAACATTTGTTTACATAGTTTATTTTGCAATTGTTTTTTAAACAGGTGCATTGCTATCATAGCACCCGAAAATTGAAAAAATGAAAATAATGATAATATAGCCCCAAGTGTCCTCTTTATGGACCCGCTTTTAAAAATACGGATGCCTCAAAATTGGCGACGTGAAAATTATTTGAAGTGAACGCTACACCGCAATATATCGCGGGTCGGCCCTTCTGTAGGACGGAGTCGGACGGAGCTGGAAGGGTCTCACAGACGGGCCTACCCACACATTTGAAATGCCGGTCCGAAGTCTCTGACGTCACCAAAATGGTCGGACTTCGGAGCCACTGTGATCGTACCCTAAGGAGTGGAGCCGCTTGATGGGAGTACAAGCACGCGGTGATATCGACAATGTAGAGCGGCTTTCTTTAGATGTACACCACGGACTTTTAAGATAAGTACAGACATTGCATCTTATGGACTCTTTTGTCTACGCCTCGAGGAACGCTAAGAGCCCTTGTACCATTTCGGTAACGTGCTGAATGTTACCGACGTTTCACGGATTTAGGCGTATTAGTTAGAACTGAATATTCCGGATACTTCATTTTTACTACAGGTGTTTAATACGATTTGGAGGCTACAAATGTACAGTGTTTCAAAATTATATGTCGTGACTACCCTAGTGTGGTTCTCCATCTGTGGGTCGGTGGAGATTTGTTAAAAAAACTTGCCGCAAATTTGACCTTGACCTTGATTTTCAAGGTCAAAATTTTTATCATTGCGGCGTATAGTACTTATCAGGGGGGAACAAAAGTCTGCAAGGAACCATTGGTCAAAAATGGAACCGTTCGCTTGATAATTGACGTTAAAGCTCAACTAAGTTTTGAAGTTGTTCTATTTCCATGATACGTTTCTTTTGTAGATAAATGGAATCCAAATAGCTGTGTGTGGCGGCCTACTTCCTACACTCGCCACAAGATGGACAGATAGTCAAAGACCTTTCTCGCTGCTACCTGATCAGTCACCGATCCCTATATATACGTCCTCAACTGCCGATTACACCGTCTAAGGAAGGGCCCGCTAGCTAGCCTTACTGATGAGTCCTCTAGCGGGCCTAGGACGAAACGCTCCGTTTCCTTTTCCTGCTTTTTCTCTTACTCACATACTTATTTCTGCCGCCAAATGTGTAATATCTCGAATAATTTTATTTTACTCACAAATATGCCAATATTGCTATTCAGTTGTTATTGTCTTCTATTTTGTCTTTGTCTTCTAGTCCTTACTCTATGCCATATAACGCCTCCATTTTGTCTTACTGCCCTGAGCAGACGTGCATGATGTCGAATTTCGATATGACTTTCTCCACGATTGACACACTTCTGCAGCAGTATTCTCATATTATGGCTAAGTTTTGCTCCGATATTTTGTGTGGACGATAAAAATTCGAAACCTTGGTCAATTTTTTGTTTTAACTGTTATACCAATGTGAACAGTCAATTTGATTTATAAACAAAATCTTTCATTGCTCCCCACAGAAAGAAGTCCAATGGTGTTAGATCTGGAGACCGAGGGGGTCACGTGTGTGGAGCAGGTCTGCGACCTATCCATCTTGTTTCGAACATTACATCTAGAAACTGGCGAACTGCTCGACCATGATGATTGGTGGCCATAGTCGACCATGGTAGGTGGTGCAGTTCATGCAGTTCTGTTAAGAAACGAGAACGTAAGAATTGTAAATATGCTTCACTTCTAATTCGTGCAGGCAAAAAACGTCAGTGCAGAAATCTTTCAGTCGCTGCGTGGTGATTTATATAAGTCCAGATCCTGGCATTTTGTCTATTTAGGATGTTACTGCTCGAACAACTACACTCATATGTAAACAACACACGTTCCAAGAAACGTGACTCGTGTTGCAGTTCATGTAACAGCCATTGACAATAATCATGACGAACAATACGGTCGTTTGGATATAAGGCTTGGACACATTGAATTTTAATGGTCGTAAACCTTCTCTACGAATTATTTGTCTCATTGTAGAATAACTGATACCCACTCGTCGGGCTATTCTGCGTAATCCCATAAGTGGAAACGCACGAGCTAGAGCGATTACTTTTTCTTCCTTACACCAATGGACGCGTGGTCGACCTGCTCCCGAATGTTGATTAAGATCACGTAATTGATCAACATCACTAAATCGTTGCTCTACTCTTTGAAAGTCACGTCGATCTGTAATCTCTTCTCGGTGTAGCCGTCTGTCGCTAATTTTCACTATATGTATATGTCTATATTTCTCGATCTTCTGCGTAATTCCTTGCTGCTTCGTCAATTGTTCGGAGCATTTGTCGAAAATTCAAATATTTGCTTCGCACCATCTTGCCTGTTCACTTAATTTACTCAAAGTCCACGCCACGATGACTCACACCAAACTCAACCCGAGGCCACCGCAAGGCCTCCTTAAACACCATTCCTTCCGTACCTTCAAACATGCCGCATCTCAATCACACCGCCATTCAAACACATCGCCGCGATGCTTGATCGCTCGCCACTCGTACAGTCCGCGACAGAAAGATGGCACACCACGAAAATTTAATGTTTTCATCATTTAGACATAATATATATAGTTTTTCTTGGTACTTATACATTTTTATTACAAAATAAATTACATTACAAACAATGAAATTAAAGAAAATGTCCGTTTGTTTATGGAAACAAGAAAATAACAAAAATCGGTACGACAAAATGATGGCACATATACAAATTAAACGTAATTTACGTACATAAAATATATAACATTGTGTTTAATACTTTGTGTGAACTCCCTTATTTTCCAGAATAGCCAACATACGTTTCGGAAGTGACTTAAAGAGTTTTTTAATATACTTTGGCCGTATTTTTGTCCATTTTTGTTCTATGCACGTTTTTAAATCTGCAAGGCTTTGGAATTGTCTTCCGCCTTCGTAAACATGTCTTGCTAGTTGTGCCCAACAATTTTCAATTATGTTGAGATCTGGCGATCTCGCTGGCCACTTTAAGACACTAATTTTGTTTTGCTCAAAGTACTGCTTAACGGATTTTGCAGTATGCACACTTGCATTATCCTGCTGAAATGTAAAATTTTCCCCGGAAATTGTCCGAATTTAGTTAATTGTTCGTCTATCAAATCTATATAAATTTTGCTGTTCATAGTTAATTCCGGCCCAAACATGTCTGCGGCTTAATATTCTTTCTTCTTTCCGCAGATCGTGAAAATAGTGTGCGAAACCATCCGGCCCACCTAGATTGAACCTTTTCTCATCAGTAAAAATAACACGACGCCATTTTTTTCTGCAATGTATGTGCTCTTGTGCAAATTTCAGACGCTCTGATTTATGCTGAACGGTTAAAGGGGTCTTTTCAATTTCATTCGAACTAAGTGCGGACATTCTTTTATTATCCTTTGCACATTACGTACATTTGTATGTACGCCAGCTGCCTTAGCGGTTTGTCGTGATGTTCCCGAAGAATTCGAAGCTTCTTTTAAAATTGCACGTTTTCCGCGATCGCTTACTGCTTTCGGTCGACCGGAACTCTTTTTTCTACCGTATGTTTTAGGATTTTTTAATAAATTATACACCACTTTTCTGCTTCGATGTATAATACGTGCAATTTTTGAAACCGAGTAATTCTCTTTATACAATGTCAAAATCGTTTTTATTTCAGCATCGGATAAAGATTTTCCACTACCCATAGTGTAATTTTAATAGAAGATAATAAGAAACACGCACAATATTTAATGCACGGTAAAATAGTACACGATACAAACAGTCTGACGGTCTAGTGTTAACTGCAGAGAAAGAATTTTAAGACTGTGCCATCGTTTTGTCGCGTCGGTGACACCGATTGTTTACATTTAGACTAGAATCTGTAACCTCCGCTTAGCTCCGTCGGTGTAAGTAACCTTAAAGCTCCACCGAAGTACATTCACGGAGAGAAATGTATCAAATTTCATCACAGTTTTCAGAAATAGCAATATTTATGGGTGTGCCATCTTTTTGTCGCGGACTCTACTATTGCCGCTCGGTCGCTCGCTGCTCGGTCGCTCGCTGCTCATCTGCACGTGGCTTGAAACACACCGAACCCCAATTGCACCGCACCTCAACCGCACCGTAACAATTGAACTGCGATATTGGCGTATTTATGAGTAAAATTAAATTATTCGAGACATTACACAGCTAGTTGGATTCCATTTAACTACAAAAGAAACGTATCATGGAAATAGAACAACTTTAAAACTTATTTAAGCTTAATCGTCAATTTTCAAGCGAACGGTTCATTTTTTCCCCATGATTCCTTTCAGACTTTTGTTCCCCCTGATGAGTACTATACGACGCAATAATAAAAAAATTTGGCCTTGAAATTCAAGGTCAAAGTCAAATTTGCGGCAAGTCTTTTTAACAAATCTCCACCGATCCAGAGATGGAGAATCACGCTAGGGTAGTAACGACATATAATTTTGAAACACCCTTACGAGTATATGACGAAAATAGTATTTATGAAGAATGTATTGCAAAAATACAAATATATAGTAAAGTTAATTTCTGGTGTATTAATCATATTATGAAATAAAGTATATGGTATTAGTTTTAAGTACATACTTCAAACTAATGTTCTACTTTCGTTGCAATTATTTAATGCGCACACACATTTACTATTTTTGTATTAACTTTCTTTTAAAATAAGTACTTCCAAGTTGAATAGACCAAGTTGAATAAAATTAATCTCATTGTGCTTGGATTCTTTTCATGTCTATACAAATAAGAATTCACTATATTTTAACAATTTAAGTTGCAGTTAATTGTGTTCATTTTTGTTATAATATTTTGAATCAAAATGTAAAGCCTATGTAAATTTTCTATTGTATCAGTGCAATTCTACTTTGTCCAAAGAAACATTGCTTTCTGCAAAATTTTGTTAACGTAAGCACATAATTTATTATTTCTATTTATGTTACTTCTCGATTCAATTCCCAGTATTCTTCGATTATACATATATTTATCTACAATGATTCTTTGCGTGAGAAAACAAATGCCGTAAGCAACATTTGTCATGTACATAGACAGATTTTGTCGCCGGAGATATTTCACATATTTTCCAGTACAACTTAGTTATATTATTATCCCATTTATGCCGTGTTTGGGCTTATTTTGATCGGAAATACATTTTAAATCGATGGGTAATTATATCATTATGATAACATTAATAATAAATAATATTTGATTTAGTTAGTAAGTGCTAATATGCTATGTGATACATCGTTACAACGTTGTCTCTGAAACTGCATCACGACCATATCGATCGTCGCGCGTCGCGTCGTGTGCCTTCCTGGAGACAACAATGTAAGCATTTCAACATCATTTATTAATTTAATAGCAATAAAATGTTTGTTACAATTCATAATTTTGTCATGGAAACATTATCAATCGATTGCAAATAGTTTGCTGATGAAAACGAGTTCAAACACGCCACAAATCAGATAAGTTAGACAGTGCCAGTATTGAAACATTTCCTTGGAAGTTCATCGACGAACTTTATTTGTGAGTTTCGACGACGTATTCAAATCTGCGTAATTTTTAGTATACAACTGTCAGCGTACACATACATATATGTACATTGAAACAATTATAATGTCGTGATTATTTACACCTTCTTGAATATTTTTTTCAGAAAATAATACCCTTCGTATTAAAATTCAAATTAATATTAATGTTAACATTTGTTATTAATATATGTACAATACAGAAATTTTTTAAAAAGTATACGTGTGATATACATATTACTTGGTTCAACTTTTAAATTTATCTGTATAATTGCATATATGTATATACATGTATTAAAAAATCTAGAAATTCAAATTTTCATAACAATTGACAATTTTATATTTGCATAAACAATTAAAAAAGTTAAAAATGATTTTTGGAAAACTCAACGAATATTTAGATGATCGTTTAATAAAATTATTTAGGATTGAAAATTACTTGTATTTTAAATTAAATGCCTCTGAACTTCGACAGCTCCGGAAAGGAGGAAAGAAATCGCTCGAACGCTTTCGATGCGAGCATCGACGGTTTTCGTAGGAATATAATGTGGCTACATTGCAATTTTTAAACTGAGAACACTGTATTTAGTATCCTTAGACACACATCTTGTGTGTCGCAACTTGCAACGTTATGTAGTACACCAGCTAACCGTTCTATTTCGATAGAATCCGCTATCCGAAAATTGTATCGCATGCCATGTCTGTGTTCACACTTTTGTTTGGGATAAGCTGTCATCGAAGATGACACCATCGCGTGCTTGTGCTGTCATCTAGCAGCTCCGCTCGTTAGAGGACGCGCTCACTACATACCAATGTAGCGGCGCCCTTATCTGTCAAAAACGGTGAAAATCGCTGAACTTTAAACACGCATAACTTTCAACCCAGTGAATTTCTAAGATTAAACCTTGAATTATGGCATTTTCTCGTAAAAATGTACAGAATTATATTTGAACACAGTTAAAAATTTCTCGTTTCCTCAGGTGAAAAGCTTCTCAGCTTACTATGCAGGCGGTCCGGGTTCAAATCCGATTGGTATGCAATTTTTTCTAAATATTACCGTAGAAATACATTGTTTATATATTATTGATTATGTATTGTAAAAATAACCGTAAAAAATACGATTAGAATAATATGTTGACGGACCTAGTTGGCCGTTTGTAATATAGTGACGCAGGTCCTATGTTGGATATAATCCTTGGTCCACTAGCAAAATGGAATGACAATTCTATCTATTGGCCAACCAATACTACAACAAAGACCCAGAAAATTGCCAACGGTAAACTGCTATTACGGTAATAATACACATGCTGAAAATTTCATCGAAGTTGAAGATGTAAGAATCTGTGGAACTCAAGCAGAAACGGACCAAAAATCGTAAAAACTACGATTTTCACCAAATTTAATCACTCATGTGTATATTTATTGGATTCCATCAGCTCTACAAAAAGTTTTAAAAAGTGCCTTTCTTATTTTCTCATGTAATTCCTACCAATTACAATGTTTTCAAAACCTTCTTTACACGTCGTTTAGTAAACCGTTACTTCTAATTACTAAACCAAGTGAGGTCGTTTGGTCCGACTTTAAAAAGTTATACTGTTTTAAAAGGCATTTTCGAATAATTTCGTGAACCACTATATACATACACAGTGGCGGCTATATACTTACGTACAAATAGTACATTTTAATTTGTAAATTATCTGTATACGCTTGAATAGTTTATAAAGCTATAGAAATCATATTTTCATAGAATTTGAACCGTGTTTTATTTAATATTAAAAACGTTTTGGCTACACTGTAACTTGGGTAATCAGAAATTTTTGCCTTTTTCCTATTTAATCCGGCATATTTGGATGAGAAAATACCAAAAATCCAAGTTTTCATCTTATGAGATTAGTGGGTCAAAAGTTATACGTGTTTAACGTTAAGCAATTTACAGTGCTTTTGACAGGTTAGTGTCACCATGTTGTTATGTAGTGAGCGTCACGCTCCGCTTACCGAGCGGAGCCGCTAGGTGGTACCACGGGGTAATGACGATATTGTAGAGCGGGTATCTTTCAGATATACACTTTGTTCTGAGACAAGCTGTCATCGAACAGTACCGAAAATATATGGAATCATATACAGGATTTCAAAGAGAAATTTTCTAAGTTGGTTGGTAATTAGGTCGGGTGGTGGGGGGCGCAGACCACGTTTGGGAATCTACATGATCATCATCAGCGCGTGCTTGTGGTGCCACCTAACGACTACGCTCGAAAAGTGGCGAGCAACGGTCGCTACATACCAACATGGCGGCATTCTTACCTGTCAAAAACACTGAAAATCGCTTAAGGGCTGTGTCTCTTAGACAGACGACACACGCGCGTGACTATGTGGTACACACTCTCATACCGCTAAACTACGTATTCGTACGCGAGGATTGCAAGGGTCCGGGGTACCACTCCTGATTTCGCAATAATGCAAAGACGGGGTTGCTTAATAGTCAAAATCGCTAGATGAAAGATCAATCTAGGGTGCCAGTTGTCTCAAAAGTTCTACTTTTACGTTTACGACGCGGAATTTTCATTATTCGGAAACATGTGTGTATCACTTGACAGCCACGATAGGCGGCAGCATTGTCGCCTGTCACATTGCTTCTCGCGGCTTCACTACATGCTCCTGAATAATGAAAATTCCGCCTCGTAAACGTAAAAGTAGGACTTTTGAGGTAAATCGCTCCCTAGATTGATCTTTCATGTAGCGATTTTGACTACTAAGAAACCCCTTCTTTGTATTATTTAGAAATCAGGAGCGGAATCCCGGACCCTTGCAATCCTCGCGTACGTATACGTGGTCTGGCGGTGTGTGAGTGTACCACACATTCACGCGCTAGCATCGTCTGCTGGAGGGGACGACTCCCTTGACTTTAAACACTCATTACTTTCATACCACTGATCTCCTAGTATTGAGATTCGGATTTTTGGCATTTTTTTCGACAAAATCTACAGGACTACGGAAGGAAAGAGGAAGAAAAGAAAACGTAAGGAAAGGCAAAAAATTTTCTGCTCGCTAGTTTTCGAGCCAGCTCAGGCTTCGTACCGTATGAACTGCGCGTGGAGCATAAGGGCGACACCCGAATCAATAGGCTTCCACATTGCCGTCGAGGTACTATTATCAATGCATTTTTTTGTCAGTGGTATCTCCTGTAGGCTTATTCCATTATGTCGCATGATCATTTCGGAAAATAAATATAGAAAATTGATTTGCAAAATATAATAGTAATAATAATACGTTACATTTGCAAATACTGGTTCTCGTTCGATCACCGAAGTTAAACAGCGGTGGACGCGGTTAGTACTTGGATGGGAACTGGGTACGCCACTTGTTGTTGACCTAAAAGGTGGTTCAGAACCCACCGTAATAAACACTAGGTTCCCCTGAAATTAGGCGTTAGTGAGAGTGGAAGAGGGGGAGAATAGTAAATTGATTTGCAACCCTGAGGGGACCAAATATCATTTCTATATAATACGTTACACTTAATTTTTAGACACGGTTTTTCGCTTCGCGAACGGAAACAATGAACACAAAAACTAGTAAAATGTTCATTTTAGAGAAACCAATAGTGTTATTTCGTTGACTACAATTCCTTACAACTTAATCTTAATTGTCTTAATCAATACCATCCATAGTACAAAGTATGTACATTGGTTTTTCCAAGTCTGTTCGTAAACAGCGGTCGATCTGTTGGTGCAATTATAAGAATCGGCGGATGCCGTATCCTTTGCCAGCCTCAACTGACCGTATGTATGTTTCTATCTCTGATAATACATGTATAACTTTATTGACTAGGGTTACAATCTTTTTAAAATCTTTTCCTTCTTCTTTTTCGCTCCTTCACGCCGCTCTTTACCTATTCTTATTATTACCTTACATGTAACTTACATGATACTTATACTAAAATAGAGAAAGAGGGAGAGAGAGAGAAACATATTTACAAAAGTTATTTACAATATTGTCCATTCATACTACCGTCTTCCTTACCTACACCCCCCTATTCCTAACCGCGGACCTTCTCTTCTGGCTGTTCATCATCCATCCCAATCTTTTCAATCATACCCTCCCTCCGCTCCTACACTTCTTTCCTCACGCCCCCCTCCACGACACCATCATCCTTCAACACTTCCCACATCCTCTCCTGCCATCCTTTTTCCTCATCTACTCTCACACATGCTCCCACGTCTCATTCTCTCATACACACACTCTGCACTTTCTCAACTCCTCATTCAACCACTACACCCCCCCCCCCCTCATCTCGTTTCCTAGACTGAAACCTGCCACACCCTGCCACCTACTCTCTCCCATCCTTCCTTTAGATATCCCGGTAATCCCTCTCCCTTCACCATTCCATACCATTTATTGGATCTTGAGCTTCCTATCCTCTCCCATCTTCCCTCTTTCCGTATTATCTTTTCCCTTCTTACTATTTCCTCACTCATTGACTCCCTCCTCTCCTTTATCATTCCATTCTTCTCCTCCGCTGTCCAGACCCTCTCCTTAAAAAATTTCCATCTCTCTTTTATCCACCCTCCTCCTTTCCCCTGCTCCTCTATCCCCCCTTCCTATCCCTTCTGCTGACCTCTTCCCAGCATAAACGCGCCAGCGCCCCCTTATCCCTCCCCCAATTTCTTCTCGTTACCCCATGCCCTCAAACCCGTCCTCCCTCTCAACAACTCCCTTTGTAGTTCCTCCCTTACCATATACCTCGGTGTATATCTTCCCACCCCTATCAGCCATTTTAAATGTCTCTCCTGTAGCCTTTCTAACCCTTCCCTCTTCTTCCATCCCCAAACTTCCACTCCGTAACTCATCACTGACCATATTATCTTGTCAAACAACCATATCCTCCTGCCCCAATTCTTTCCAAATCTCCTTTTCACTATCCCCTCATTTGCCCCATTACCGACGCCCCTTTCCTTATTCTTTCTTCCACATGCGCCCTTTGACCCCCATCTCTCGCAATTGTGTACCCCAGATATTTGTATTCTCCGATCTCCTCGATCACTTTACCTTTTCACCTCCATGTCGTCTTCTTCCACCTCTCCCTTCCCCTCCTGCACCTCATCACTTTTGACATTTCTGCATTAAGCTGCAGCTTTTACCCTTCCAAATACCTTTCCATCACACCTATCACCCCCTCAACCCCTCTTCCTCTTCCGCTAACATAGCCAAGTCATCAGCGTAGGCTAGCGTGTATGCTTTTCTTTCTCCTGACTTAATCCCTCTCTATCCTCCCTTCTCTAGAGTCCTTATCCATGTCCGCCAGCAACAGGATAAACAATAATGGGCTTAACGGGCACCCATGTCTGACCTCCCTTGCTGTCCAAAAATTTCCCCTTCCTCCTCCCCCACTCCCTTTTTTCTTTTCGTTTCCGTCCAGATATCCTCGCACCTGGTAGTGACCAGCCCTTCCCTTACCCCTCTTTTCCTCATCGCCCTTATTAAAATCTCCGTGTCTACTGAATCAAAAGCCGCTTTCAGATCATCGAACATCATGGTCACCCTCCTCTCCTTGCTCCTTACCTGTCTATTCACCAGATAGTTCAATAGATAAATATTATCTATGCACCCCCCGCTTTCTGAAGCCGATCTGGCTCGCAGGCAACATCCCTTTCCCCTCCATCTCTTCTCTCATCCTTTAGCGTCAATGTTCCCCCCCCCCCTCTATAATTCTCTACCTCTCTACTATCCCCTTTCTTCGCAATTGGCACTACTACCCCCTCTGTCCAGTCATCCGGCCATCCCTCCTCCCTCCACACCATATTACATACCCTCCATAGCCACTCCTCCACCTCGCTTTCTTCATACTTCCAAACCTCATTTGGGATCTCTGCCCCCCCCCCCGCCGCTTTTCCATCCTTCAATCCCTTTACCACCCTTC
>CM052201.1:433748-445880 GCA_028455805.1 Lasioglossum figueresi
TAATGTCACTTTCGTTTTACACGGATAAAGTTGAAATTAACGATTATCTTTTCATTATTTCTATTTTAATATCTAGTGTAACCTCCATTTTTTTGGATTACATTAAAAATACGATTGGGCATCGACGAAATTAACTTTTGTAGCGTTTCTGTTTTAACAGACGCCTTCGCTTCATTCACCGCATCCTTTAGTTCGTTAATGGAATTGTACTGTTTGCAGTTTTTTATAAACTTGTCGGGCAATGATACCCCAAACATTCTCAATAGGGTTTATATCAGGGGAACAAGCAGGCCATGGCAAAACATTGATGCTTTTTTCAAGAAGCCACTGTTTTGTGTTCGACGCGTGTACCGCAGCATTATCATGCTGATAAATAAAATTGTCATCTTCAATATTTTCTGTAAAGGGTATTAGAACCATGTCTAACAAATCTGTATAATTTTCCGAATTCATCTTGTGATTTATGTAACACATTGGAGTTTTTGTCAGCTTTGAACGCAGCCCATGTCATTAGGGAACCACCGCCAAAGTTACGACTCATCGTCACACTTTCTCATTTCTCAGATCATGCCAATAATATTTACAGCCATCAGGCCCATTCAAATGAAATTTTTTCTCATCTAAAAAAATGACAGACTTCCACTCCTTCGTCCAGAACATATGTAACCGTGCGAAATCATGACGAGCCTGTTTATGTACTTATTTTAGGACTGGTTCACGTTGCATTTTTGTCCACGCAAATTGCCCAGAAGAATTTGAAAGTTGTTGCACGCGTCTTGTTGTTACTGGAAGCTCCAATTCAGCTCGAAATTTTGCTGCATTTTTCCTTTCCTTAGCCGCAGACCTCATTAATAATAAATATTGCCTCTTTGACAATTTTTTGTTACTACCTTTAAAATAAGTAAATTGATGTAATCATTAATCACAGTATATGAACGATTAATTTTCTTAGCAATTGCACGATTAGAGCAGCCCATATTTTTGTAAGCATCGATTGATGCTTTTTTTCAATTGTTAGCACTTTTCCTCTCGGCGTTTTAATACACGTGAATCAAATGATAAGAAACAGGATTTCTATGTGTTCTAAAACTAATACTTTTAGAATATTCCAAACTTTCCATAGGTCTCTGCTCAGAATCCAGAGAAACACTAAGTGACTTTATAGAAACTTCGCACTTGTGTTCTGCATGGCGCAGAAAAAAATCAAAACAAACGTAAATAGTGAACCAGATACGATACATCAACAAAAATGGTGATATTTTTCAAATATCTATGAATATGAAGATGACTTTATAGAAATTTCGGCCGCTGCATATTCATGGTAAAATCTTCCCGTTTATTAGACAATGCTTTTCACCATTAAATTCTAATTTCCAGATGTAGCAAAAAATTTTAATAATAAAATTAATAATTTATATTTTATAATTATATAAATAAATTTTATGAATTATTGTATATATTAGTGTTGTATGCGCGATTGTATTATATTGTACTATGTACCTAATGTATGTGTTTGTAATATATTAAATTTTGATTCCATTAAAATTAAAATTGAATTTTAATGTTCTATGAACGTCCTGTAAATGTCCTTGTAATGTCCTGAATATGTCCAGCCATACGTCCCAGGGACGTCCAAATAACGTCTTTATGTCCCAGGGATGTCCCAGATATGTCCTAGATACGTCCCAGATAGGTCGTATCTGGGATATATCTCGGAAATATGGACATTATTCGTACGTCCCTGACGCGTACATAGGTCCGATACGTACGTCCATTGGACTCAATCGAACGTCCGGGTGCTATCTGGGACTAATATTGTGGAACTTATTTTCTACAACGGCGCTGTTACTAGGCGAACCGAGTTCGAGACGAATCGAGTCGGGACTCGCATTTCGAGCTGAGTCGAGTACTCACAGGAAGCGAGCGGCTCGAACCAAGCGAACAATCTATACGATGTACGAGGTGTGATAAAAAAGTAAGGTGACTTTTTATTTTTAACAAAAAATATTTATTTATTCATCAATATTTATGTTGTCCCCTTCAAAGTAATCCCCCTCAGATACAATACACTTGTGCCAGCGCTTTTTCTAATCCTCAAACCACTTCTGATAAGCACTTTTTGGTATAGCTTTGAGCTCTTCCAGCGATGCAGCCTTTATCTCCTCATTCGTTGCAAATCTCCGTCCTTTCATGGGTCTCTTCAATTTTGGGAATAGGAAAAAGTCGCAGGGGGCCAAATCCGGTGAATATGGTGGCTCAGGCATGATTGTGGTGTTGTTTCTGGCCAAAAAATTACTCACAAGCAACGATGCGTGAGCAGGTGCATTATCGTGATGCAAAATCCATGAATTGTGTTTCCAAAATTCCGGGCGTTTTTTCGTATTGCTTCACGCAAACGGCGCATAACTTCAAGGTAATACTCCTTATTAACCGTACGACCTTGTGGTAAGAACTCCTGATGCACTACGCCGTGATACTCGAAGAAAACAGTGTGCAAAACCTTGATATTTGATCCAACCTGGCGTCCAGGGCGAGCTTCGTCATTAACATCTTCTCGGCCTTCTTGGAAGAGCTTGTACCACTTATAAACATTTTTTACTCAGAGTACACTCACCGTATGCCACTGACAACATTTTAAGTGTTTTGGAGCACTTAATTCCATTTGTTACACAAAATTTGATGCAAATTCTTTGATCCATTTTTTTCGACAGCAGAAAATCGCCGAACACGCAAAACACTTCTAACCTTTATGCTTTTCACAAACAAACAAAAAATGCTATATAGCTGAAACTGTGAACATATGTTCGGGACGAGTGTACCAGCATAAGGAAAAAAAGAAAACGACAATCAACTGTAGGTGTCCCGCGAAATTCAAAAAGTCACCTTAATATTTTATCACACCCCGTATAGCCGTGAAATGAGTACGTCTATAAATGTTATAGCCGGATAATATTCTGAAAAAGGCCGGGCTCCCGAAGGAAACTCTCTGTGACAAGTTCCAAGTCGGCATTATGCTCTATTTCTTCTGTTCTGCTCAACAAAAAATCACGAAAAAATTCATGAACATTTTAAAGGTTCCGAATTTTGTTTAAAATCGATTTTGCAACCGAAAATTCTAAAATTATTCTGTCATTTGTGCTATTAGGTATAATGTTCATGAATTTTTCGTGATTTTTTGTTGAGCAGAACAGAAGAAATAGAGCATAATTCCGACTTGGAACTTGTCACAGAGAGTTTTCTTCGGAAGTCCGGCATTTTTCAGGATTTTATCTGGCTATACCCTTTATGTAAATAAGTAGATATGGCAGGCAAGGAACATTGTTTTATTAATTTTTATATGCATAGACGTACTCATTTCACGGCTATATACAGGGTGCGGCACCTAAAACATGTCACCTGAATAAATCGCTTGCTTTTGAAGATAGAAAAAAAAGAATCAGACCAAACTTACTTGATATCGAGGGGCTCGTAATCTGATGTCATTAATTTTTTTATAGGTGGATACGTCAAGGAGATACGAAGGTCAACTCTGTTTTTTTAAATGGAACGGTATGGTTTTTTATTTACATTCTGATAGTGTATTTCAAGACGAATACAACGACCTATTATGAAGGTCATTCAAGGTCACGCAAGGTCAACCGCAATAGAAAATAAAATGTCTCAAAGCACTCTTCGAACGCTACGACGATTTACATGTAACATGTTATGTACGTATTCGCTGCTACTTCAAGTGTTTAAAATGTCGACCTTGAACACTCAGACATAATCTAAAACGTTGCAATACCGTTGCAATAAAAATCTAGCGGTGTCAGGTCTGGGGAACGTGCTGGCCATTTATTACTTCCTGATCGACCGATCCAACGACCTTCAAATGTCCTGTTCAGTAATTCTGTAACATTTCGAGCTGAATGAGCAGGACATCCGTCTTGTTGGAACCACATGGACTGTCGCATGTCCAGTGAAATGTCCTCTAACAATTCTGGCAAAACGTCTTTCAAGATTCTCTCGTATTTATGACTATTTAGCGTGCCATCAATGAAACATGGACCAATTATTTTATTATGAAGAAGGCCGCACCAGACGTTGACAGACCAAGGTCTCTGCTTGTCCACTTCTCGTAGCCATCGTGGATTATCTACCGACCAGTAATGCATGTTGCGACAGTTAACTTGTCCGTGGTTTGTAAATGTGGCCTCATCCGTAAACAACATTTTATTCAAGAACATTATTCAAGAACAAAACTGTAAACGTTTTTGAAAATCATTTTCACTTAATTGTTGATGCAGTGAAATGTGGAATGGGTGAAATTTGTTAACTTTAAGTATTCGCAAAATACATCGTTGACCGATGCCACTCTCGCGTTCAAGTTGCCTCGTACCAACATGTGGATTTTGTATTACACTTGCTACAACGTTTATCGTGTTTCCATCATCAGTTGCTTTTTTGGCTCGAGTGCGTTTTTTCTTATCCACATTTCCTGTTTCTCAAAACTTTTTTATAATGTTTGCAAAGACAGAAAGCGAAGGACTATTACGATCGGTAAATCTTTCACCATACACGCGTACCGCTTTCCTCATAATTCTATGACATTCACCATAAATGATAACCATTTCCACTGTCTCTGCTATCGTGTAACGCATTCTTGAAAATTGAACACTCGGATTGAATATTTCGAAGCCGTACTGTAGTCGGTAGTCAAACTACTAATAACATTTCTGGATACAGGTAAGCATACAATGCGATGGTATGTTTATTTATGTTCTGCGACCGTTACCAATACTTAGAAGAGCAGTATGCCAACAACCAGAGAAGACACAAAAGTATTTGAAGAGCGCTTTGAGACATTTTATTTTCTATTGCAGTTGACCTTGCGTGACCTTGAATGACCTTCATAACAGGTCATTGTATTCGCCTTGAAATACACTATCAGAATGTAAATAAAAAACCATACCGTTCCATTTACAAAAACAGTGTTGACCTTCGTATCTCCTTGACGTCTCCATCTATAAAAAAATTAATGACATCAGATTACGAGCCCCTCGATATCAAGTAAGTTTGGTCTCATATTTTTTTTTCTATCTTCAAAAGCAAGCGATTTATTCAGGTGACCTGTTTTAGGTGCCGCACCCTGTATAGTATACATTGTATACATTGTTCGTTTCGTGCAAGCCGTTCGCTTCGGTGCAAATCGTTCGCTTCGTTCGATCCACTCCTTTCGTGCGAGAACACGTGACTCGACCACGGACTTAATGGACGGAGTGTAAGCCTGCGGGGTCGTAAGAAAAGACGGAACGGGTATCAACTTCGTCGGCCATCTTTCTTCGAACCATATGTGCTGCGCTCTATAGGCGACTTTAAATACTAGTGTAGCATCTGTAGCATATTTTATACAAGATAAATTACCACCAGCGGTGCATATTTGTCATGAAATTGTCAGAAAAATAGATACGCAACATTTATTTATTACGTTAGTGAACCATTGCAATGATCAATGTGTATTATATGATCATAGAATACACCTAATCAAGTGTATTATTAATTATTATGTCAAAGTCAGGTATAATTATATATGCAAGCAACAAAACAATGTTGCTAATAGCCAAAGGAGCTATTTCAATAAATTAATATTGTTTTCTGGCCATTAAGTATATCGTGTTTTTATTGATCCTTTACAAATTTCTTATAAAATCAACATTATTACGCATGTCACAATTGACTTACAATTAGAATCACCTTAAAATATGCGGTGAATATACGTGATTCAATTGTACATTTTAAATGTTCCCGCTACGTTATATAGATGGCAACACTTGTGGTTCGATGGAACATGGCCGCACCGCGACCAAAAGCCTACCTTACACTCCGTCCTTTAAGTCCGTGGACTCGACTTGGCTCGAAATGCGAGTCCCGACTCGATTCGACTCGAACTCGGCACACATTTTCGAGCTTGCCTGCAGACCTAGTAACAGTGCTGTTGTAGAAAATAAGATTCACGATATTAGTTTTGATCGATACGGTAGAATGTGACACTGGAGTCTGGAGCCCTACAAGCGTGAGACAGAAAACTAAATTGGGTGATTGGTTTACTCTTATACATCATCAGTGATATCAGTTTCTCGAAGAAACCCTTCTCTGACAAGTTTGAAGTCGATACTCCTATTACAAGAATTATGCTCTATTTCTTGTGTTGTGCTCAACTATAAATTACGGAATAAGTTCAGGAACATTCTACCTATTAGCACACATGAGAGTGAATTATTTAAGATTTTTTGGTTGCAAAATCGAATTTTAAGAAAATCCGGAAAGATAAAATTGCCGATTTGATATTGAAGTTTTCAGAGTACCACGTTTATATTAATACATATAGTGCATATTTCGTACTAAAGTTTAGGCGATAATAGTTTTATAAAAATTCAGTAATGAGGTATTGTTTAAACCATTGTTTTTAATTTTTTCAAAATTTTTTATATAGTGCATCGTAGTAAAAGGATATAAATCAATTTTTTGTATGCTTCTAAACATTTTTATAGGTGTGTTATGTAATAATAAACATTTTTATTCAGTAATATAATGTACAAACTGAAAAGTGCAATACATAATATTTTATTTACGTTATATTTCAATGTATGTACAGGTCCTAATTGTTTTGGATGGCGCAGGTAGTAAGGTTTCCGGCTGTGAATCTGTTGGCTCCGGATCGAATTTTGCCCCGAGACTGTTTTTTTTCGTTAAACTGTTTTTTAAATTCACATTACGGACAGAATAATCTACATGATCGACATCCACCACATTAGTGGCGCCCTCTATTGGGATTTGACATTTTGAGTGGTGTCGTCTTCTGCCAGAAAGTAGAAGTACTCTAAGCTTGGCGTATAAACTTACAGCGTTAATTAAAAATAACGTTATGGAATCTGTGCAATTTTTCCACCGCGTAGCAAATAAAATTATGATTACTGTGCAGTGAAAGATTGTGATAGTAGAGCGAGTAAAAATTTGTTGCTCTGTTTGCAAACTTTTCCAAAGCCGAATAAACGCGAAGTCAATAATGGAAAGGCATTCGGTAAAGTGGAGCAAGTCGATAGATTAAAATCGTGAAAAATTGCTTTGAAAATAAATAAAATTGCACCCAACACGAAAGTGTGCTTGCGATATTTCAAAAAATCTGATTGTACATATATTACCAGGTAAGATAATATTTCATTCAAATTAAACTAACATTCAAACTTATATTCTCTTATGATTCAGTATAATGAAGCATGCACATTTCATTGCAGATATTGATTCGAAGAAAAAACGTTTAAAAAACACAGCAGTTCCTTTTCGCAATGATAAAAACACAGAAAAAAAACAATCTAGATTAGAAAGAAGGCTAATAACGGAGATATTCAGGTGTCTCCATTTAAATACCCCACACTGTATAATTAGAATTATCTTATTAAAAGGTAATGCGAGATTTAAAAAATGTATTTATTGCTGCTATTGCCTCTTAAATAGTTAGCAAAAAATGTCTATCTGCCAAATATACAAAATGTATCTCATGTATACATAATGAATATTGGATAAACCAAAACCGTAATGTTTATTAGTACAATGTAAAATGATTACTAGATAAGTGAAAGTCCTGGAGTTCTGTGTTAAAAGTAATAATTCATGGATATAATTACAGATTGAATATATTCATACGAATTAATCTAATATTTTGTTATTCGACTCGAAAACATTTCAACTTGTTATTTTTCCTAATAAGCCTTATGGTACATTAAACATGCAAAATAGAAAAATAACATTTCTTATCTGATGATTGCATAAGACCGTGCCGGATTTTCATAGATGTCGCAAACTGTACTGCACGGCAAAGTGTAAAAACAATTATATAGTTACCATTCTTTTCTGACTGTAGAAATTCTAATTGTAGAAAAGAATGGTAATTGATTAATAAAGCTGTATTATTTAAAATTTAACCACTGAATTTTATTTTCAAATCGAGGGCGAACTTATGCAATCATTTAATATTACTTTTGTGCTCTATTGTAGCCGACATCATTTTAATAACGTGTAGCATTCAGAAATACTTCAAAACTGGCAAATTAGAATCTTCGATCATTTTAATTCTGGCATATCACCAAATATTTTCAGAATCTCGAACTAAAATTATTAACTAACCCTTTGCACTCGGAGCTGTTTTGACTCGAGAACCCAGAATTTTATTTTACTCATAAGCTTCATCCGACTCGGACCATTTTATAAACAGGAAAAGTGAATTTGAACGCAATAACTCACAATATACTTAATTTTCAGCAGTTTGTTAAATGTAAGTTAACTTAGTAACGTTGAGATTGTTTTGAGTTATAGCGAAGTCACTTCTATTGGCGTCTCAGAGTCGTCAATCGAGTGTAAGGGGCCAAATCGGAGAGCGAAGAAATGAAAAAAACAATCAAAAGGGAGTGTTTAAAAAATACAGTAGTTTCTCCACAATTTTGGATTCGAAATAAAACAATGTAACAAAACGAAATTGGAATTGCAAACAACAAGATTACAATTATATAGCCAAAATTCAGCCCTGACATTAACGTGCCAAGATACCATTGACTAACATTCATTTGATGTGTATTCGAATTTGATACCTGATTCTTCGATGGAAAGCCGCTCCATCAGCCACTCGATGAGATCGTAACCTGTAACACGCAGGCAGCCTCATATAATATCCTGGCCATGCTAGTCGTTTATGTTCACTCCACGATATATGTAGATAGTTACCGATGATACTCACCCATGAAAGCTGAGGGGATTGAGGTAAGAAATTGTTTCTGGCTGCGCACGGGTACCCCGTTCTTAGGGTCTTGCATCTCCCGCACCAGCCCCTCCATCTATAATTAATATCGCAATTAATTAGTTTTATTATCGTAATGCAATACCATTTGCTTACAAAGAACACACACTGTTGGTTCCAAACTTTGAAAAGGGAAGACTAACAAAGGTCCTACCAGAACAAGCATGGTCCAACGACCACCACAACAAGTTTTAACGATATCGTGTGCAAAACCATGCTTTCAGGTGGAGAGAAAATCCCCCAAAATTTTAAGTCGCTAAAGTTTAGGGGTAATATGAGGGCAAACACGCTAAATTTTATCACTTTTTCCCGGTGGGTCATTAAAATATTCAGATGGAAAAGAAACAATAATACTCGAACTTGCCTCTTGCATTTCATATATTTTTTCACAATTGTGAGCACATTATGAAGGGTGGAAAAAAATTAATTCTTTTAGTGGCGAGGGTTGCAAGCATTACTGTGGGTTAAACTGTAACTTGGGCAACCAGAAATTTTTGCCTTTCTCCTATGTCAGGCCTCGGAATTAATCACTCGTGACGGCTGATTTTCGAAGGCTAGACCTCAGACACGTATCATAGACGTTATTCCTGTCGCACTAGGGCGACATCGGTATCAATAGGTTTTCAATAGGCCTATTCCACTATATCGCATGATAATTTCGGACAACAGCCGTAGAACATCAATCGAAAAAATAAATTCGGATAAATTTTGAACATAGGTTTTACTTGTATTGTCTAAATTTTATTATCATACGGAATAACCCGATTTTCACACACGTTTAGACGTGCTTGGTAACTTGGTAAGATCTACGGGAAGATTAGACGTAACTGTTCGTATCGCAAATGCTAGCGAAGAATCATCATTAACTGTTAAAGTTACAATGTAAGCGTCGAAGATACGAATAGCTACGTAAAAACCGTTCGTAGATGTTACCAATTTGCCAAGCACCTCTAAACGTGAACGAAAATCAGGTTATCCCGAATGTTAATAAAATACTTGGACAATATTATTAAACACTATTTTTACTGTTTATTTTCTGAATTTATTTTCCAAATTTATTATCTACAGATGTCCGAAATTATCGTGCGACATAGTGGAATAGGCTTACAGGGTGTAACGGCCCGATTTCGCAATGCCCTGTTGCTCGGGAGTACCAGGGTTCGTGATAGATGAAATTAAATAATTCGACGCGAAATCGGGTAAAACTAGTCTTTATTTAAACTCTTCCCGGGCGATGTTCTGGTGGCGCGGCGCGGCAGCGTCAACTAGCGCGACAGCGTCGGCAGGCAATTCTCGAGCCGACTAACGTAACTTTGGCGGCTAGTGATGTAAGAGAGAGGAGGAAAAGGAAAGGGAGCGTTTCGTTCCAGACCCGCTAGAGGACTCATCGGTAACGCTATTTAGCGGGCCCTGCCTTAGACGCTGGGATATCGGAAGGCGGTTGAGGACGGTATACAATATAGGTATCGGTGACGGATCAGGTAATAGTGAGAAAGGTCTTTGACTATCTGTCCATCTTGTGGCGAGTGTAGGAAGTTAGCCGCCACATAATAAAAGAAATCAACGAACAGTCAGCCTGGTTAAGGGTGCGCCGGAGCGAACATACGCCACCATCGGCGTAAAGGTGAACTAAGAAACAAAGATAGAGAGGCAGATATGTTTCTCGCAGGAGAGGTTAAGACAACGAATACAAAACGGCTTGTTTTTTCGATGAGCCCACTACACTTGCATTTAGCGAAGAAGCAACATTGTTTTATGCTCTTTGTGTTAAAATATTCTCTGAATTATTGCACGTTCCTGTACAGAGCCCTTTTTTGCAATTTGTATCTTGAAACTTTTTAAACAATAATAGCGTATGTTTTTATAGAACAATTTTTATTCTGTACACTTTTTCCAAAAAAGGGCTCTGTACGGGAACGTAGAATAATTCAGAGAATATTACAACTCAAAGACCATCAAAATATATTGTTTCCTCGCTAAATGCATCTGTAGTGGGCTCATCGGAAAAACAAGCTGCTTCGTAATCTCTGTCTTTGTCTCTCCTGCGAGCGACATATCTCCCTCTCCGTCGCAGCCCCATAGGAGAGACAAGGATCTCTCTATCTTTGTCAAGAGCTTCCTAGGGAATTTTCTCTGGCCTTTTCTGGCTCCGGCGCACTCTTAAGCGGGAACGCTACTCTTGTGATATAACTAGAAAGGAACTAGAATCTAAGTAGATTTTGGATCGAAACCTGGGTTTGCGCGCCAAGATTGTTTGTCCTCATTTCTGCGAATTTTGGGCTGAGTGAGGGCTCATTCTAAAGAGGAAGGTTATGGCTTCTGCGCTCGACCGATTTTTTAATGGGATTATATCTATATCTAATAATATAAGTGTCCGAAGTAGAGACAAAATCGAGAAAAATATTTGCAGACTTCAATGTATTTTTTTGTCTCTAAAAAGACTTTCTCGCAGCCATAGTGCAGTCGAGCGCACTAGCTATAACCTTCCTCTTCAGAATGAGCCCTCACTCAGCCCAAAATTAGCAGAAATAAGGACAAACAATCTTTGCGCGTGATTGCATTCGCATAGCAGAGATTTCCCCATATTACGTTCATGAAGGCAGAGGACCTCTCTGATGCAGAGCAAGTTTAGAACCAATTGTAGTTCAGCTAGTTTAGGCGAGATGGCGTCTAGTCAGACGGACTGTCAACGTGGAATCATAGCAAAACTGAAGCGTTGGCCTAATACATATGTATGCCACAGTGAAAGCGTGACAAAGTCAATATATGCATTTTTGTACGATTGTAGGCTTCGGTCCGCGGTTCCAACCTGCAAGTTGGAAGAATGGAATACAACATTCAAGATTAGAATATCGAAATTGCAAGCAACTCCATCTCGCGTTGATCAGGCAGTTGCGTGTTTATCAGTGTTACCAAACTCTTTTTCTGCACAGAGGTTGGTAACACTGATAAATATTCTGAAAAGCAAGGGTAGCGTTCCCCCTTAAAGGTGCGTCGGAGCCAGAGAATTCCCTAGGAAGCTCTTGACAAGGATAGAGAGATCCTCGTCTCTCCTATGGCGCTGCAACGGAGAGGGAGATATGTCGCTCGCAGGAGAGACAAAGACAGAGATTACGAAGCAGCTTGTTTTTCCGATGAGCCCACTACAGATGCATTTAGCGAGCAAACAATATATTTTGATGCTCTTTGAGTTGTAATATTCTCTGAATTATTGTACGTTCCCGTACAGAGCCCTTTTTTGGAAAAAGTGTACAGAAAAAAAATTGTTCTATAAAAACGTACGCTGTTATTGTTTAAAAAGT
>CM052201.1:445980-456942 GCA_028455805.1 Lasioglossum figueresi
ATCAGATGGAACTTGCTTGGTTTCGAGGGGTCATTAATCTGATGTTAGTAGCTTTTTTGTAGGTGGACGCGTAAAGGACATACGAAGGTCACCTTCATTTTTAAAAATGGAATAGTATGTTTTTGTATGTACTATCGGGTAGAGCCTTTTATGACGCGTACAATGACCTATGGGTCAAGGTCATTCGTGGTCTGGGTTAAGCCAATTGCGATGGAAAATAATTTACTTTGAGGAAATGATCGAGCATCGTTGATTTATGTATCTAACGGTAATACACGACTAATTCAAGTGTTCGAACTGTCGACCTTGAACATCGATGCATTCTCTTAAGCGTTGCTTAACGGATAATACAGCCTGTTGAATTTCAGTTGGGGTTATCGCGGCACAAACTCTTCTTATACGCTCTTTCATGTCTTCTCTAGTTGTTGGTATCTCATTATACACTTGCTGTTTTAATTTTCTCCAGAAATAGAAGTCGAGAGGTGTTAAATCTGGAGAACGCGCAGGCCATTTATGATTTCCTGCACGACCAATCCAACGATCTCCGAATTTCACGTTGAGAAATTGAGTAATTATCCGTGCAGTATGAGCAGGGCATTCGTCCTGTTGGAACCACATAGTTTGCCGTATGCGAAGCGGAATATTTTCTAGCAGCTGTGGTAAAATTTCCGTTAAAATGTGTTTATATCTCGAAGCGTTTAATGTGCCATCGATAAAATAAGGGCCAATTATTTCGGTATTAAGAAGTCCGCACCAAACGTTTACAGACCAAGGTCTTTGTTTATCGACTTCTCGCAGCCACCGCAGATTTTCTATTGAACAATAATGCATATTATGACGATTGACTTGGCCACAGTTTGTAAATGTGGCTTCGTCGGAAACAAAACTCTAGTCACAAAAATGCCTGATCAATCTGTAATTTCCGCAGACCCCATTCACAAAAATTTACACGGTTTTGAAAATCATTTCCATGTAATTCTTGGTGAAGCGAAACATGAAAAGGATGAAATTTATTTAAATGTAATATTCGTAAAACACTTCGTCGACTGATGCCACTTCCACGTGCTAGCTGCCTTGTACCGGCATGGGGATTGTGTGTTATAGCTGCTAAAATGTTCACTGTATTTCGATCATTAGTTACTGTCTTGGATCTTCTTTGCATTTTGTTACCTACACTTCCAGTTTCTTGAAAACTTTTAATAACATTCGTGAAGGCAGATCGTGAGGGTCTGCCACGCTCGGGAAACCGTTCAGCATAGAAACGGACTGCTTCTTTTACAATTTGGCGACATTCCCCATAAACAAAAACCATATCTACTTTCTCCGTTATCGAATAACGCATTTCGGAAATTTAAGATGCACTTCGCTCGGCAGAGATTTTCATAAACGACTAATCACATGTACAGGTGAAGCGTACAGCGTGATCGAATGTTTATTTTCATTCAACGACCCATAACAAGAGATTACGCGACAGAGATGAAGTAATATCAACAACCAGTAAAAGTATCTTATCTTTGAAAGTATCGATACTATCGTATCAACCCTTACCAAAGTAAATTATTTTCCATCACAATTGGCTTAACCCAGACCACGAATGACCTTGACCCATAGGTCATTGTACGCGCCATAGAAGGCTCTACCTGATAGTACATAAAAAACATACTATTCCATTTTAAAAAATGAAGGTGACTTTCATATGTCCTTTACGCGTCCAACTACAAAAAAGCTACTAACATCAGATTAATGACCCCTCGAAACCAAGCAAGTTCCATCTGATGCATTTCTTCCTAACACCAATAGCAGCCGAGTTATTCAGGTGGCCTGTTTCTAGCGCCTCACCCTGTATATTAGGGAGAGTAATTTATAACAGTGAATGTATAGAGAGTTTTGAGCGATTTAGAATTAAGTGTTTCGTTGTTAATAAACTTTGATTTTGTTCCTTAAACTTTATGTTATGTATATACATGTAAAGAAACTGTACTTTCTTTAGTCGAATGTGGCGAGTTCCGCGCGAGTGCGACTGTAGAACAAGAGGGAATCTATAGGATCGATCTACAGAAAGAGATAGATAGAAAAAGAATGTCAGATCGAGCACGTGTGCGAAATTTAGGCAGAGTAGACGAAAGCAATTGTTATAGAGTATAGGATAGATTAATTAACTTTAATTGTCGTTTCTTTTATTTACAGAGAAACAAATTCCAGTTAATTGCTATTTAAAACCCCTCAATAAATTGTCTTATATACATATATATACATATATACAATATGTATTTATAAATATTATATATTTATTTATATACATATCGCGGACCGTAAAAATAAGCTTACGTGACAGTGAACAGAGTCAGAGTTCAGAGTTTACTCGACCGTCGCATCGTACTGAAAGCATTCCTTTATCGCTACTTTTCAAGAGTTCGAATAATCCGAGGACAAAATATTTCCAATAAAAGTTGAACAGTACTAAAAGATGTACAAAATTCTATATTTAAAATTTCGAGAAAAAATTTTTTTTAACAAAAAATAAAAACCATTTTAATTTTTAAAATGTGAAAATACATTTTTTATCTCAGAATGTTATAGCTGGCGTCAAGACGAATGCAACGACCTACTCGTTTATGACCCCGAACACATAAATAACGCTACGATATTTTATTCCTGTTTTTCGGTCAAATACCCCACTGTGCGTCGCGTCGCATCACCGTGCGGTTACGTGAAGTGAGGTTAGTTTAGCACATCCTCTTGCACGTGTTCCTACATTAGTATAGTATTCCAATTAATAAAAAGCGTGTGTGAGTGATTCGGTAACTTCAGCCACTTGTCACGATTGTGTTGGTGAAACTTGTCACAGCCTCACCAGAAACTTACCTGAAAAGGTAAGTTTTTATCTTATATTTATTTTCAGTCATTGAAACATTACTTGCAGAAGGGAAATACAAAAATATTATTAGATTGGAGGGAAAATTCTATCGTATTTAATTGAAAACATATGAATCAATTTATAAAAATACATGTTTATCATTATTCAATGATATAATTTCCATTATTTGTAACAATGTAATAATATGTTGCCATTTTTCAGATATCCTGTCAATTCCTGATTTCATTTTAAATTTATTTTCAGTCATTGAAACATTACTGGCGAAAGGAAAATACAAAATTATAATTAGGTTGGAGGGAAAATTCTAAGATATTTTAACACTAAACCTACCAACACCGGTTAAAATGACTGGTTCCAGGTTTTTTATTTTATCATTAGAAAAGTAATAAAACTGTTTTCATAAGAAACGACTGTATAGTTCTTTTAACTATGTACCTAATGTATGTGTTTGTAATAAATTAAATTTTGATTCTATTAAAATTAAAATTATATTTTAATGTTCTCTAAACATCCTGTAAATGTCCTTCTAACGTCCTGAATATGTCCAGCCATACGTCCCAGGTATGTCCCAGATATGTCCGAACGGGACGTCCTATGTACGTTCCACTTTCTAACTGGGACCTCTGTCGGACTTTACTGGAACGTATCTCGAACACATTAGTACGTCCATTGGACGTACATCGGACGTGCGGGTGCTATCTGGGATATATTCATTTACACAGGAAGTAAGGTAAGTATTTAATCTTGTTAAGTTACTTCTCATCAACGAATTTTTTAACTTCTGGTGATACCTTATTTTTTTATTTTTATCACTAGAAGTAAAAAAATTTGTTGATGGAAAGTAACTTAAAAAGATTAAATACTTACCTTACTTCCTGTATAAATGAAAATTGAAGATGTAATTTAAAATACGTTACAGTCACACACAGCCTACAAGGAGTGCCAGCGACAGTCGCAGCGATATACGTCAAGTAAACGTTCAAATACTTCGTATAAGTATTTATTTTACTTGCGAGTCGATGTCCCGTCGCATCCCCTACTGTCTTCGGAAGCTCGCGACGAGTCGATGTCTCGTCGCAAGGAAATACCACTGACAAAAAAGTCCGCATTAGCAATAGTACCTCATGGATAATGGGGAAATTTATTGATACGAGTGTCGCCCTAATACGCTACGAATAGCGCCTATGGTACGAGCCTGAACTGTCTGGAGAACTAGGGCCGCCATGCGGAGCGAGACGCGCAGCCCGGTCGAGGAAGTGCGGACGTAGCCTTCGGAAATCGACCGTCGCGAGTCATTAATTGCGAGGCCTGTGCTACGTGATCCAGTAGATTTGCGCGAGAGAATGTCAAAAATCGAAGTATCGATCCTAGAATATCAATGATTCAAGATTTATGAGTGTGCAAAGTTGAGCGATTTTTAGTGCTTTTGACAAGTAAGAGTGCCGTCATGTTGCTATGTAGTGACGGTCGCGCGCCACTCACCTAGCACTACCGGTAGGTGGCACCACAACGATGCAATGATGTTAATCACGTAGATTCCCAAAACTAGTTGGGCTGGCCTCCGCCACCCACCAGCTGACCTAACCACGAACCAACTTGGACTGTATCTTCTCCTTGAAATACTGTATATGACTCTGTATATCTTAATTACTGTTCGATGTCAGCTTGTCCCCGATCAAAGTGTACATCTCAATCATAGCCGTTCTACATTATCGTCATTACTCCGTGCATGTGTTACCACCTAGTGGCTCCGCTCGGTAAGCGGAGCGCGACGCTCACTAGATAGCAACATGGCGGCACTCTAATCTGTCAAAAGCACTGTAAACCGCTAAACTTAAAACACTCATATGTTTTGAACCACTAATCTTCTAAGATGGAAACTTGAAGTTTTGGCATTTTTTCGACCAAATCAACTGAATTACAAAGGTAAAAGGCACAATTTTTGTTTATCCAAGTTACTGAACAATTATCCTTTGAGTGACACCTACCAAAAAATTCAAGAACAATGTTCTGATACCTGTCTAATAAATTTGAAAGTTTCAAGATGATCGGATTGGTGGAATATGTTAAATGATTGAAAAACAAATGAAATTACGCTATTATAATATTATACATGTAATATACTAATAGTCTTGCTTCGACGTGACGGTCAGCCTGCGAATTTATTTTATATTATACAGAATGTCCGAAAAATGTTGTACTTCTTTGGGAGGGACGATTCTTGGCGTTATTTAAAGTAACTTTATTCTTTGCGAAAATGTCCTTTGCGACTTTATTAAGGAGTTATTAACGAGAAACACGGACCAATCCGCAGCCAATGGCAACACCACGTCGTAGGGGCTGTTGAACCATGCTTATCTTTCAATTTTTGAAAGATTTTTGAAAGATGGAAAATTTTTCAAGATTGTCTCTGCCAGGAAACGCCTTAGATAACCTGAGCTGAACCCTTCATATAAAAACTAATCTGTATTCTCAATTCATTGGGAACGACAAAAAATGGGAATGTGACTCTACGTGATCCAAGTACTCTACGCATACACCCCATTCATTCCTAGAGTATTTGGAGGTCTCGTCGTGTCACATTCGCAAAAGTCAGTTCCAGTGAGATCGGGTTAAAGTTCTCTGTTGAATCAAAGTAACCATATGGAGTCTGCAAGTTCGGTAACAATTCTATTTTAGCATTCTCGAATTGTTCTTAGACCCTGCGTTGCGAGTGTGTCAACACCGGGCGTCTTAATTCAATTCAATTCAATCATGACACCAACACTTGTATCACTGTGATATTTGCCAAATCATGCAATTTGTAAATTCCTCAATTATTGTCCAATATCCTAATCTAGTAATTGAACGTTCCCACATGATACAATCTTACCGCTCGGACAGTATCAATTAAATTATACTAATTACGAGGCCCATTAACAATCCTAGCAACTCCCTGTATTTGCCCCAGGTTCGTTCGCGACATGCCATAGTCCAAACAGAGATTTTCCAACTTAGTGGCTCCCTAGTTTCGCATTGGGTTCGTCCACGAAAACTATAGTATCCTGCAACTCCCTTATTTTGCATCAAGTTCGTCTGTGATTCATCCACACCCCCCCCCCCCCCAACAACTCCCCAATTTGCATTGAGTTTGTCCGCGCTGTTCGATAACCTTGTAACAGCGCCCGGTAATGTATCGGGTTCGTTCGTGCGTCGCTCCTAGTGACTCCCCAATTTCGCATTGGGTTCGTTTACGAACTTTCACCCTCCCGCAGCTCCTTGATTTCGCATCAGGTTCGTCTACGTTTGTTTCCATTCCTAGACGCTTCCTGATTACGCGCCAGGTTCGTCCTTGACGTCTATAATCCTAACGGCTCCCTAATTTCGCATCACGTTCGTCCGCGCACTTTACTAATAAATTCAAACTACGGTTAAACATTTTCTTGTGTAATCATAAATTTTTGCCTTTTTCCTATGTTATCCAGTAGATTTGGGCGAGGAAATTCCAAAAATCCAAGTTTCGATCCTAGCAGTTGAATGGTTCAAAAGTTATGAGCGTTGTTTTTGTCAGGTAGAGTACCGCCCTGTTGGTATGCAGTGAGCGTCGAACACAACTGTCACTACGCATAATATGGCGGCGCTAACCTGTCAAAAACACTGGAAATCGCTCAACTTTAAACATTTGCGACAAGGCATCGACTAGTAGCGAGACGCGTCTAAGTGAGATCGGCCAAACGGTACATATGTTTATAGACTCTCCCGACACTAACCCGCGTCAATCACCGCCGAGACCAAGACCGCGCGAATCAGACAGCGTCGCCGCCTCGCGGCACGAGTGAGACTCTATATGGGGCGTGCCGAACCGCCGTTCAAGCGGAGTTCGCCCGGAGTCGCTCTCGGGTGTACAGGGATTCTTGCTAGCTCTTTTCAGAGTAAACAGCGCCGTCCCGCTAAGTAACCAATCCGACCAGTTACGCAGGCTGGTAGCTACGTTCCAGGGGAGTACTCCCGACCGTTCTGGCAGCGCCAGGACCAGCTGCGCGATCATCCGGGTTGGATCGGTTTCGTCGTTCCGGAGTGGTGGGCACGAATATACCCTCAGGTCCTTCTGAGGCGTGTACATTCGTAACTCGTCACTCAGATCCATCTGTAAGAGAGTTACGGCACCCTCTCCGTCTCTCCGGCCGTACAGCCTAGACTTAGTGGCGGTGTGCACGAATACCCCCAGGTTCTTCTGACGCGCGTGCGACGGAGGACGTCTTCTTCTATTTTTGCAATTGATGAACAATTCTTCTCTGCCGATTGTTTGCGAAATGTCGTGTTTGATATTTTTCTTCCTGTTATATCTTGAAACATGAACAAGGCATTCACAACAACGGTATTTAGAAAAAGCTCCAAAGCTAACTTTCTGTACCACTTTATAGTTTTTCTTAACGGACTGCTATACGCACTCATTTGGTCTGACAAATCAATAGCGGTCTTTGCTTTATTATATTCAGCGACAATAACCCTCTTTTTGGTTTAACATTTAGCATTTTGCTAGAATTTTTTTTAGAAAGCACAAAAACCGTCTCTTTTGTCTTTGTTAATGTCCTTGGTTGATCTTCGTTGATCGTTCGGACCTTGAATGTGTTTGCACTGCGAGGTGCCCGCTTGGTTTGCCGAAGGACCACCTTCCAGACTGGGAAGGACTAATTGAATGATAAACTAGGTAAAAACTTGACTTTATTTTTGCTGATGAGAATGCTAGCTGGCTACCTGACAACTGTCTACTTCCGGTGTTCGCGATGTTCGATGTGGTGCGGTCCAGCTAGTTCTGAATCTGAAAAACTGAGTTAACCTTGCCGAAGGTTCGGTTCCTTACATGCCCAATTTCCCTTTCCTTGGGAAATTGAGGGCGGAGGAAGCCGAGAACAAGGACTCGGACTGGCTCAGGATTCGCAGGGCCGTTATGAGATGCGACGCAATTGCAAGATGGGGGCGGGGGTAGCAGACGTCCGCGTAGCGTCTCACGTGTCCCAAAACCGTTGTCCAAGGCTGGAAAACCCCCACATCTGGCAGCTATAAAACGCCAAGGGAAAATCCGCACAACCGAGGCTAGGTAAGGGACGGAAGGTTGATGGCGAAGCAGTAAAAATGATAAAAATGTAGACAATGTAGTCCCTATGACCTGCGTACGGGCTGTAACCCTTAGCGGAATTACGGTGACAGGCCCAAACCGTAGTCAGATGCAGCCCCGTACGGGTCCCGAAACGCAACGCCATCGTAACGCTACCTGAGCGCTGGCCGCTACATACCGCCCACCGTAAACTAACCGAGTTCAATTGCGCGACATACAAACGAAATTAAATAATCAATTGGCGGAGGTTAACTATATGTACAATGTAATAACTATAATCGCGATGAAACCAACGTTACGCGCGAATCTCACTTGAATCGCACTCAACAATTATCTAGTGGGAAGATTAGGTAACTTAAATACAACATAAAGCTAGGCCAATCGTACGCCAGGCATCCATGAACTAGAATATAACGAACTAATATTTACACTGCGTCAAAAAACACCTTAAGGTTTACGTGTCCTCGGCACTAGGCAACAAACAAATTTTCGTCGTGGGTCTCTTAAGAGTTCCAGTGGCTGTACGAATGGTAATCACTCTCACTATGTTATCCTGACCGGGATGCAGTTCTAAAATGCAACCCAAGGACCACTTCATCGGTGGTAAATTGTCCTCCTTGAGCAGGACCATGGCTCCTACTGTGGGCAAGTCTGGTGGACCAAACCTCCATTTTTGCCGTTGCTGCAGTCCATGGAGGTAATTCCGCTCCCATCGCTTCCAAAAATCCTGCAGCATCTGTTGCAGCAGCTGAAATCTGTTTAAGCGGTTTGGCGCTATGTGGCCAAGATCGGCCTGTGGAAGTGCCGTCAACGCTTCTCCCACGAGGATTTGACCAGGTGTCAATGGGATTAGATCGGAAGGATCGGGAGACAAAGGAAGTAAAGGCCGGGAGTTAAGACAAGCTTCAATTTGTGTTAATACCGTGTACAATTCTTCAAATGTGAGCTTCTGCTCACCTATGGCGCGTCTCATGTGCGTCTTGACAGACCGGACACCTCGTTCCCTCAATCCACAAAAGTGTGAAACACGTGGGGGAATGAGGTGCCACTCTATGCTTTCTTGGGCTAGCGCCTCTGCCACTCTATCATTGTGCGAGCGGGACGACAACGCAACTCCTAAATCTTTCAGCTCGTTGCGTGCGCCGATAAAGTTCGTGCCATTGTCCGAATGTATTGACAAACATCTACCACGGCGCGCAATGAATCGGTGTAGACAATTCAAAAAACGCGTCGGTGGTCAAGTCTACGGCAAGCTCGATGTGTATGGCCTTCGTGACCATGCACACAAAAAGGCAAATATAGGCCTTTCTAATCGTGCGGGCGCGTCCGCGTCCGCGTTCAACTGAAAGACCGGACCGACATAGTCCACGCCGCAGGTAGCGAAAGCGCGAGCAGGAGTGACGCGAGCTGAAGGTAATGCTCCCATTTGAGGTTGCAAGCCACGTGGATCCGACTGGAAACATTTCACGCAATTCCGAAGGACCTTTCTGATAACGTGGCTATCGGATATGATCCAATAACGCGAGTGTAATGACGCGAGAGTATGTTGACACCCGGCGTGTAACAATCTCAAGTGCTCGCGTCGTACCAATAGAACAGCCAACGGATCTGAGTTCGGAATAATGATGGGGTGCTTCTGAGCAACCGCTATGGAAGCGTGCTGGAGATGATCGCCCACCCTGATGATCCCGTTTTCGTCCAGGAATGGGCGCAGGGATAGCAATGAACTATCTTTGGCTAGGGCTACTCCTGCCTTTAATTTGTGGATCTCCTTACTAAAGGAGTGCTCTTGGATGGCTCTACTAAATAGATCATCCTGAACTGGCCGGCCTATTAATTGTTCCTCGTTCAGGGAAATGCCTGTGGACGTCTTCGCTGAACCATCAAAAACGACGCGAAGCTTGGTAGTCCTACACTTCCTCTCTATGTTGAGCAGTCGTCGTTCCGACTGAATGCGACATTCGCCCAGTTCATGAACGCGCTCATTGAAGGGTATCCCGACTACGAAACGCCCCCGTTCATCGCGTATGGTGTTCTTCCGGAAATGCTGCTCGCATGGATCGGTGCTTTAAAGTGACTCTACGGGTTTAAGCTCTTGTATCTCCCAAGACCGCGCGATCGATTCCTCCAATTGCGCGTTTGATATCGCGTGACAAACGCGGACTGGTTTGGCACTTGCCGACGCCGTTGGCCACTACGTGCTACCGTCTAGAACCCAACCGAGTCGCGTCTTCTGCCACATTAGGCTGCCTAGTCCAATTCTGATCCGACCAATACATAATAGGTCCCAGAAAAGGCCGCAACCTATCAACAGATCGACACGCCCCGGTCTCTGAAACTCGGGATCGGCGGGGATCACTCCGGATGGTATAGGGATTTTGACGCGCTCTAACGGAACGTTTGGCATCTCATCGGTGATGTTCTCTATCACTAAATACGATAGCGCCCTGTGGAAGTTGCCAGAACCGGAGGCAATCCGCAAGTGTGCGGTTGAGCTTATTTTGCTCTTAACGTGCCCTACTCCGCTGATTACCGTGTCAGTAGCCCGACGAGGTAGTGCAACGCGGTCACAAAATTCCCGGCTGATAAAGTTGGCCTGGGAACCAACATCTAGGAGGGCACGACATTTATGACCTTTCCCATGTCGATCGGTCACAAAAACTAAGGCGGTCGAGAGTACCGTGCAATCGGTCACTACACTTTCTGAGTTCGATGTGCAAATCGATGGCTGATCGATGTGAAAAGCACCACATTAATGTGTGGTGCTTTTTGCCACCTTTCCGACACTTGCCGCGGATACATGCCTTGACGCTATGTCCTTGCGATAAACAATTGAAACAAGCCCCGGATCCCTTTACTACTGCGTTCCTTTCCGAAGAAGGCATGGCTAGCCACTTCGGACAGTATTGCAGCGCGTGCTCACGATCACATAACAAACTTTGTTTCGGTTTGCCAGCGACGTGAGAAGCTGCGACGTAAGATTGTC
>CM052201.1:489396-500213 GCA_028455805.1 Lasioglossum figueresi
TTTTTCTCCTATGCGTACAGTTTTTGAGAAAATTGAGTTTAAAAAAAGACACATTTTTCAACTTTGAACAATTATTGCGATGTTATTATAAAAGATATTGAATTGTTCTTTACGACAAAAGATTTTGTAGACTTTTCTGAATACAGTCATATCCAATAATAATACATTATGATTGTTTAAACATGTTTAAACAACGATTAAAGACGGAGAGACACCATTTTTGCACCCATTTTTGTGGATATTTTTCAATTTATATAAAAAAATAAGGGTCCAGCGGAAAATCGAACTATACCACGCGATAGAACAGACTTGCATCTTGAGAAACCACCCTTTCAAATTTCCAACATCGACGTTTTTTTCGATCCAGAAAGCAAAATATCTTCGCCCGACATGAGTTGCCGCCAGTGGTGCTCTTCCACTAGCGCGGCGATGCAGTCGCTTTAAGTGCCCAATTATGTCTGCTTATGTAAATGTTATATTTATTATTGTTATTTATTATTTGTTACTATATTCCCACTCTATTAATATATTTATTCTTTATTTATTATTCTATAGTGAAAATAGGAATTTACAAGATAGAAAACATACCTAAAACTTCTTTCTTCTTGACTGACGTTTACGAGATGTTTCCGCTTCTGTTATTAAATTCCAACAAACAGCAAGCATGGACGTACTATCTTTTCCCAAGTATCTTGTTTCCATAACCAAAATGTCTATGATAGCCAAGCTAGAACGAAGCATTTCACGGTCAAAACTTGGCCAGTAAGAAAGACCCATGTTCCAGGCCAGAAAAATATTAAGTACGAACGTTTAGTCGATCCGAATAAAATATACTTACCTCCATTACATATAAAATTTGGTCTAATAAAAGCATTCGTCAAATCCTAAGTAAGGATACATCGGCATTTAAATATTCACAAACAAAATTTCCACAAATATCCGAAGCAAAAATAAAAGAAGGAATCTTCGTAGGACCACAAATAAAAACACTCTTAGACAATGAAGAATTCTTCGACACAACGAGTGAGCCTGAACGAAGAGTCTGGAAAGCTTTTGAAAATGTTTGCAAAAATTTTCTGGTAAAGCATCGCTCGCCAAACTACGTTGAAATAGTGAGAGAACTAATAGATTCCTTCTATAAGTTGGGGTGTAATGTATCCCTCAAAATGCACTTTTTACATTCGTATTTAGACTTTTTTACGTGCAACCTTGGTGATGTAAGCGATGAACACGGCGAAAGGTTCCATCAAGACATTTTGGTTATGGAAACAAGATACTTGGGAAAAGGTAGTACATCCATGCTTGCAGACTATTGTTGGAGTTTAATAACAGAAGCGGAAACATCTCGTAAACGTCAGTCAAGAAGAAAGAAGTTTTAGGTATGTTTTCTATCTTGTTAATTCCTATTTTTACTATAGAATAATAAATAAAGAATAAATATATAAGACAATTATTATTCCAGATGGTAAAGTAAACGAAAATATGTTTCTCTGTAAACAAAGAAACGACAATTAATGTTTACTATTATCCCTTCTCTGCCTATTCTACTAATCTTGTTTATAACTTTTTATCCTTGTACTTTTGCACGTGTGCTCTATTGCGTAATAGCTGTATCTGTCTCTCTTCAATTCTTCTCCTAATCGTCGCGGGCATGAGAAGCGCGGCAAATTCAAAATGAAAGAAGGTATACTTTCTTTACAAATATATTAATAGAGTGGGAATATTGTAATAAATAATAAATATAACATTTAAATAAGCAGACATAATTGGACGCTTTACGCCGTCCCGCGCCGTATCCCGTCGAACGACCGCGCTAGCGGAAGAGCACCACTGGCGGCAACTCATGTCGGGCGAAGATATGTTGCTTTGTGGATCGAAAAAAACGTTGATGTTGGAAATTTGAAACGATAGTTTCTCAAGATGAAAGTCTGCTCTATCGCGTGGTATAGTTCGATTTTCCGCTGGACCCTTATTTTTTTATATAAATTGAAAAATTTCCTCAAAAGTGGGTGCAAATATGGTGTCTCTCCGTCTTTAATCGTTGTTTAAACATGTTTAAACAATCATAATGCACTATTATTGGATATCTCTGTATTCGGAAAAGTCTACAGAATCTTTTGCCGTAAAGAACAATTCAATATCTTTTATGATAACATCGCAATAATTGTTCAAAGTTGAAAAATGTGTCTTTTTTTTAAACACAATTTTCTCAAAAACTGTACGCATAGGAGAAAAATTAAGGTCAGATTTGGAATCAGCGCGAAGAACTCTATAAGAATCGCATAGTGGGAATCGAAATAACCAAAAAAAGTTGAAATTTGTTGGACAGTGTTATATACGATTTCATTTTTTTCAGAAGAAGATTTTCATTTTTGTAAATAGTTGGAAATACGAATGTAACAAATTTTAGTAATCTTACATTTAAGTTTGCATCTATACCACAGTTTTGTTGAAATTCCGTGTCCTTGTATAGATACTAAATCAATTTATATGTTATGCTCTGAAGAAATACTACCTAAACATTATTGTTTGAGGAAAGAATTTTTCCGAAAACAAAATTAAAACTGTTATTTAAAATTTTGTTTGAATGACGAATTATAAATTACCAAGGTCTCTATGTCTAATTATAATTGTTACTATCTGCATAATAATAAAAAGAGAAGATCGACGTTCATTATATCTCGTAATTAGATGACAGGAATGATTACATCTGACTACAACTTTCATCATCAGCAATATGGTAATTTGATAATGCAATTACAAAAGCACCTTATTGGTCTTATAGACGATGCGTAGATATTTCTGTGAATAAGTTGACCCCCAATCACGCTGTTCTACATACATTCACTGTGAGTCGAACCAAAATCGCTTTTGTTCAGTGAAATCGACCTTGACGTCCAAACAGCCGGTTTTCATTAGCATGATGCAAAACCTTCGAAAATTGCGTTCGATATTTGTAAGACGATTTTGTTTATCGTTCTTATTAGCAATTTCATGGAAAAACAGATGGATAATACACGGCACAGCGGTTCTTTCTGCGCCGAACATTCATGGGAAATTCTAGAATGAATCACTGAGGAAAATTTGCGTGAACAGTCCTGTTTTCTTGGATCTGTTTACGAAAAATGTAACAAATTGAGGACGAAAGGGAAGGGGGGATTGCTTCGGTCTGTATAAAACGGATGCGGTACGTGTCAATGGAGAGTAGTTTCTATAATCCTCTCTCGCTACTAGTAAGACGTTTGGCTAACGTTTGAGTTCGTTTTTGTCAATTTCTGTGTAATTATCGAGTTCTCGTTAAGAATGTTGGATGTAAGAATTTTCAATCAAATTCATTTTGTTTTATTAACACGTTGACTGCCATGTTGCTTCGGTTATACAATATGGATGACTCAGTTTTACTGCAATATATTGGAGAAAATTAAATTTTATTAGGATTGAGGAATACGGAAGGGTTAAAGATTAAGTGTTAATCACTATAACGTATAACAAATTCTGTGGTTTTCAGGAAGGACGCCGCATGTCACATACTTTCACTTTCGAGATATTGCCGTTTAAAGTTTTTATTACTAATGCTTTGATATAGGACATCGGTTAAATTGCATTACTTTTTTTAGCCCTTCGAATTTGTTTTTATGATTTTTTTCTGGTAAATACATAAATCCTATACTATAAAGCTCAATTAATGCGTAAACTCAAATTTTTTGAAATTGTGACATGCGGCGTTTTTCCTTGCAACCACAGAATTTATTTACCGAGTTTCGTTTTCCGGTTTCATCAACTCGATCAGCTACTATGATTTTTTATTTTCTGTATTAAATTAAAAACAGTATTGTGTTAGTTTACTTTGATTTCATATTTGTTAGTTCATTCGTTAAAATTTCATATCGATTGCGAATTTACTTTTATATTTAAATTCAACTTTAATTTAATCTAAATTCAATTAGGAAAGTGTAATATCAACTTCAATAATCGATCAACTATCTGGACGAATATAAAAATTCCTACAAAATTCTAAAATAATAGGAATCGAAAAAAAATTACACTAGAATATCGAAATATTTTCCGCTATTATGATTCAAAGAGCATAACCGGCTGAGAAGATAAAAAATATCCTTGATGGAACTTAAAAAGCCGATGCATTCGATAGTTTATCAGATAAACATTTTGCTCGAAGTTTTAATCTTCTATTTTGATCTAGTTTTGAGGTAGTACTTATAGGAAAAATCAGATTATCGGGTTTTCGTCAATTTTCTTCGTTTTATTCAATTAAAAATTTCGGAAAAAATGTAAAACAAACAACTATCGTGTTTGGCGGTTCTTTTCATATTTGTAGTCGAAACCCCCGTCGTAAAATATTTGAAAAATGAAGATTTCTTAATGAAAAACACAAGCTGTTACATAAACACTTTTTCAGTATCCGCAATACTTTTTAAGAAGTACATTAAATGAAGGCGCAGTATATGTAGATAAAAGGGATCACTAAGCGAGTCACAAAATATAAATCAATAACGAAAATATTTAAAAGAAAACAGAAGTACACTAGCTATAAAATGAAAAATCTTATACTACCCTGTAATTTACTTTTTTAAGAATTGCACAGGATGCGATTATATTAATCATTGTGAAAAATTTAACTAACGATAAAGAAGAAATAGTAAATTAAGGAATAATTATTCAAATAACCAATGTTTTGTTAATTTTTAAAGCCAACGCTAATACAAGGAGGCAATTACATTAAAGAAGGCAGAGATTCTGCAAAAAGTACCTGTCTGATATTCTCGCCCAAAGAAGACGATTCCGTTGGAGCACTAAGAAAATATCTGGAATTGTTCGCTGTAAGTATATAAGTTGACAAAAAGTTATGAAAGTAAAGTATTTTACTTACAGTTTATTTTTAACGTTAGTGCTGGTTATCAATTGACTGTTAAATGCCAAAAATCGCTATTCTACTTGTTAGCATGGAACGTCAGAATCTCGATATAGAAGTAAACTATGTCTCAACTTTTTTCGCTTACTGTCAAGATGTTTGTTATCAGGCTTTCCAAGTAGTCATGCACGTAATTTCTGAATCTTAAAATATTAAGGGAAACAAAATAACTTGAAGAGAAATTGAAATTGAGACCTCTCCAGCTTTCGGTAGATAGTAGCGGTCATGTTGGAAAACCATTATTTAGTCAAACAAAATTTATTTTAAAGATGCAGATAAATTATTGTATAATTGACGAAATTTTTCCTCGTTCTTAAGACTCCAGTAAGCAAAGATTAACAACAAATAAGTGTTTATATTTTTTTGTTGAACAGAAAATGTTACAATGATTTTTATATCTACGCATAGAAGGCTATTGGTAATTGTTGGTAGAATTTTTATTTATCTTATTTGGTCATATACTTGTAAATTCGTTGTATTCTTTTATATGCATTGTATGTATACGGTTTTTATATTTTCATAGTATTTGTGGTCTATACTATACATGTACAGGGTTTTCATTTGAAAACTTTCCAGCCGAATATCTCGTAAAGTATGAAAGATATTAAAAAAGTGTAAAACACGGGTCCAAGGATTTCGAGGGGGAAAGAGAGGAGCAATATCGGTGTTTTATCTGGGTGGCGTTTTCAAGGTCATTTGAAGGTCAACTTTGTTTCTTCAAATGGAAACCTATATTTTTTTATTATGGGATCTTATTGTACGTAAAAAAGACCAGCAATTTTCGTAGGATACTATTTTTAATCTGCACACTAGTTTCGGAGATATTTAAAGAGAAGTAGAGCGAGGCATACTTATGAAAGTATGTTGCGAGAAAGTTTGTAATTTCTTTATAACTATAACAAATTTTCAAAATGTTCTCCGTTGTTTTCTAAACAATAATACAGACGATTCTCAAATTCTGAACGAACATTTTTGAAGGTGTCTGTTGGAATAGCTCTACATTTCTGTACCGTTTGAAAACCAAATTATACTCTATTAACTTTAATACTACTAACTATTTGTACTATTTATTTAAGTGTGAATCATCGTAATAAGAGATACTATATCGTAGTACAATTAATTGTATAAAATGGTGTTTTCTTGAGAAGAACGAGTAGAAATAATTTTTATTTATTAACGGTTTTTATTAACGATTTGCGTCGTAGAATTGTACAGGAATGTAGAGCTGTTCCAACAGATACCTTCAAGAATGTTCGTTCAGAATTTGAGAATCGTCTGTATTATTGCTTAGACAACAACGGAGAACATTTTGAAAATTTGTTATAGCTATAAAGAAATTACAAACTTTCTCGCAGTATAAGTATGACTCGCTCTACTTCTCTTTAAATATCTCCGAAACTAGTGCGCAGATTAAAAGAAGTATCCTACGAAAATTGCTGGTCTTTTTACATCTAGTAAGATCCCATAATAAAAAATATAGGTTTCCATTTGAAGAAACAAAGTTGACCTTCAAATGACCTTGAAAACGCCATCCTGATAAAAAACCGACATTGCCCCCCTCTTTCCCCCTCGGAATCCTTGGACACGTGTTTTACACTTTTTAAATATCTTTCATACTTCTCAAGATATTCGGCTGGAAAGTTTTCAAACGAACATCCTGTATGTATACATATACAGGGTGTTCGAAAAGTCTGGAAACGGTCGAATATCTCAAAAATGAAGCATTTTAGAGAAAAATGGTTCAGACATATATTTTATGGTTTCGCAATGGTTTGGCGCCACTGGTTTGACCTTGAAGAATCATTTGAAGTTCACGCGAAGGTTACCTCAATTTTTTTTTAATGGCACCCCCTATTTTTTATTACATATTCTTGTAGCTAATCGCGAGAGCTTTCCAAATCACTGGAATCAAATGTTTTTTCATGAATTACTTTTCGAGTTATAAGGCTTCAAAGGTACAATACCGCCGGCATTAGCGTTAACCGAGATGTACCACGTGGAGGTTGTACGGTCGATGGTAATAGTTTTGTTCTTCGTTATCGACAGACTTGTTGTTATTACATTCAACAAAAGTAAGAAAGACCTTCGGTAGTCCCCAAAATGGTATTGACTGAAAGGGAAAGAATTATATTATTACTGATGCGAGGATACGATGACCGCGTTAGGTCCTTCGAACAAGTAGCGACTTTGTTTAACGATACTTATCCAGATCGTGAACCCATTTCAAATCTACAGTTCAAAAAACTGTCAGACGATTTGAAGAAACAGGATCTGTCAAGGACCGCTCGCGGAGTGGTCGACCAAAATCAGCTAACAAACAATGTGTACGTAACGAAACCTGCTAATTTGGCAGACCTTAGAGAACGCATACTGCACCAAGTAAATCTTACCTCACCAGAAACGAGACGAAACGTATTAAATGAATTTTATCTACGATTAGGTCATTGTCAAGCAGCAGAAGGAAAACAATTTGAACATTTAATTCGGTAAAAACCCGTTTACACACATGCGCGCGCGCGCACACACACACACACAAGAGATGTAAATCCGACAGTATTGTACCGGCGGTATTGTACCTTTGAAGCCTTATAACTCAAAAAGTAATTCATGAAAAAACATTTGATTCCAGTGATTTGGAAAGCTCTCGAGATTAGCTATAAGAATATGTAATAAAAAATACGGGGTGCCATTTAAAAAAATTGAAGTAACCTTCGCGTGACCTTCAAATGATTCTTGAAGGTCAAACCAATGTCGCCATCTTATAGCCCTTGCGAAACTATACAATATATGTCTGAACCATTTTTCTCTAAAATGCTTTATTTTTTAGATATTCGACCGTTTCCAGACTTTTCGTACACCCTGTATGTATATCACAATATCACATGACTTCATATAAAACTTGAAAAGTAATATTCTTATTTTATATGCTCTGTAATTATTGTACTTAACAATTTTCACTTGATTCCTTTCATTTTCAGGAACATGAAGTTAATTTGTTACATATTGAGTCCAGAAGCTCTCTTCGCCGTATAGACGACTACGAATTCATGGTGGAGTGTGCACCGGGTGGAAACCTTGACGCAGTAGTGGATACTTTACGTAAACAGAGCAGATACTTTTCGATTATTTCTAGGTCATTATATCTTACTTATTCAAAGGAGAAATAAATTCGGGGTATTTTTATGAAGTAAAGTGCAAAACCTTTATATAGAGTTATGTATTCTCACGGCGTTTTGACTTTCTATTATATAGGGTGTCCTGTATAATACGGCCCTGTATGAATAAATCTCCTGAACGGTACGTGATTGTTCAAAGATGTAGTGGAAGTTTTATCATCATTTTCTATGTAGAATGTTACTGTGACAAATAAATTTTCATCTTTATTTTTCCAAGGTTATTTCAATGTCACTTCGAGTTTTTTAAATGGAATACCATATTTTTGTATTGATATTATGAAAGTAGAGAAAAACAAGTTCTGCATTCGTCTTTGAAATGACCTTGAGGTAATCCAAGGTTGCAAAAATGAACAACTTTTAAAATAGACAATCAATATCTCTATTACTTTTAAGCATTACTGTAGCTTGGTTGCGAAATCAACTGTGGATCACAAGAGCACCTCTCAGTCTGTAAGTAATGGGAGACACCTTATATAAGAATTATCAATAAATACAAGCAGTTACTTTTTCAGTCTTCAATCTGTTTATTTATTACCGGTCTGTCAATTATCGTCAACGGCCGACGTTATAGTGAATTATTAAATGTGATGATTCAGCGGTGATTATTAAGAGAAACATGATGTACTTATCGATATTTCTTCTGTAAGGTGATTCCCATTGCTTACAGTTTACAGACTAATTGTAAGAGGTACTCTTGTGATCCACAGTTCATTTAGCAACCAAGCTATAGTAATGCTTAAAAGTAATAGAGATATTGATTCTTGTCTATTTGAAAAGTTGTTCATTTTTGCAACCTTGGATTACCTCAAGGTCATTTCAAAGACGAATGCAGAACTTGTTTTTCTCTACTTTCAAAATAAAGAACAAAAATATGGCATTCCATTTAAAAACACGAAGTGACATTGAAATAACCTTGGAAAAATAAAGATAAAAATTTGTTTGTCACAGTGACATTCTACATAGAAACTGATGATAAAACTTCCTCCCCATTTTTGGCCTATCACGAACCGTTCAGGAGTTGTATCAAACGGCACTTACCGTGGGACACCCTGTATATTTATAACATAATATATATGATTTATACAATTTATAGAACACTGTCTAGTTTGACGAAACAGATGACGTGATCTCACAAAACCATTATCAAACATTATAATACCGTATTAGCATCAATTGTTCCAACTGAATAAGAGCAAAATCAGCACAGCAACGCATTCAGATCATTACACGCGAAATCAATCACTTGTTGATACACTGCAGATCTTTATCGATTTATAGTACGTGCACATTAGGGTGGCTCTTATTTTCAACATTTGAATCTTTTACGGCACCCCCAAGGATTGTTCCAATTAATTAAAAAAAATCTATTCAAACTTTTAGCTCGATCGGATAAAAAGAAAAAGCGTGTCTCCGGGCCCTTAAACATTAAAATAATTCATTAAATGTACTCATAACATAGTTTTTCTCGAATATCATCTAAATTCTGGACTGTATCGAAAAATATGTTCGACAAAACTTGTAGATCTGGACATATTGCGTTTTTATGTCGCATTACTTTTTCTCCTAAAGCAAACGGTTTTTTGAAAAATTAAGTTAAATGTCGGAACAAAATCAAGAAATTTTTTCTGAAATGTGAAAATTGAAGTGCGTTTTCATTATCTTTTATCAATAATCATTAACGAAAAATCGGTATTTTTTTCGAACTTGCGGAACTTACATTCTTTGTAATTGCATAGTATCTTTCAGATAATTTCGTATATTTCCTTAATTAAAGTAAGAAAATGTTCAGGTTCCACTTTATAGAAAAGCCCTCTAAAAGGGACTAAATAATACGATACGATAACGCGTTTAGTCGCCGAACAACACTGCCGTGCCGCGCGTGCCGACCCACGCGTTATCGCATCGCTTGCCTCGCCCGTCCGATACAGAGACAACGTCGCACAGTGTTCCAAAACGCTGAAGGCTTTGGCAAGGCATTAATTACACTAGAAAAACACTAAAAACCTTCCTAAAAATACCGTGCACTAAGGTTTTTTGGGTGCGGTGATCGCCAATTTAATATTACATTTACATTTTAATTAACCATTCGATGAGAAAAAATTAAATTTTTATTAAAATGTTAATTTTTTATATTCATATGTGAATTTAAACGTTATTTTATCTATGAATATTTGTTTAAACATCAAAGTGAAACATCAATGTTTTATACAAAAGTTCATACGTTAAAAAAAGTTTATATTTTTGTAATAGTGTGGTGTACAAAACAAAGAGGTATACAATCCTTGGGTATGCCATAAAAAAATTTTGAGAACATCTTCTTTAAGAGTTAATAAGAGCCATTTTAGTGCACATTTGTAAAATTCGAGAAAATATCTATAATAAAAAGAATTAATGACATATCTACTGCTTGCCATAAAGAATTTTCTAAATGATAAATTAAATTCGTTCCTCATCCTGGCTTTCATAAAATTAGCCATGAAGCGAGTATGACATTAGCTATTCCTTAGCATTGGAATCTGTGACCGTTTACTTAAGGTGGGACATTAAGGAACGGCGCTCACATTATTAAGATTTTTAATCAAATGTTAATGTGAAGTGCATAAAATCAAAATTTCTTTAGTTTTCAATATTACAAAATTAATTTTTCTATTAAAAGAGCAGTCGAGAAAATTCTTAGAATAAATAAAATTTTCCTGATCGAAATAAAAAGT
>CM052201.1:501200-512681 GCA_028455805.1 Lasioglossum figueresi
GGGAGGGTAAAGTTCAGCCAGACGTCTTTTCGATACGTCGTTTTTACGGCTGAAGGAAGACGCCATTTATGCGTCTCATTTCTGCCGTAAAAACGACAACTCCAAAGAGGCGGCTTTTACACGTCTGTGAAGGCGTCTTTTTGTAGACGTCGTTTTTACGGCTGAAATGAGACGTATAAAAGAGGATTTTTCCGGGACTGAAGAACTTCAATTTTTTTAGAGATTTTATGACGGCGACAAGTTTGCTGTGCAATGATTAAGATACTGGTTCATAAGTTTCCTATTTCTTGGAACGATACTGAAAATATTTTGTTGAAATATCATAATTATTATAAACACATGTATGATTACATAGATACATTATTAGGTATAGTGTAATCGAATACAAGTATTATATTGTACATGCAGAGGTGCACTAGTACATATATTTATTTATAACAATTTATGACAGTTTATGACCTCCAAATATTTGGATATCAAATATAAAATAAATCTTTATTTAATATTGGAAGTAAAATGTTTACTTTTAATTTACTTTGAATTCGTGTGTATCACTTTATTGACACCATTTATATTGTAAATTCTTAAAACATTAATTAATTAATTAACAAAGACAGGCTTTGAAAATATTTCGAGGACTAATAATTTTTTAAGCATCTTTTTACGCGTCTTTCTGGGCATCTTTCAGGCGTCTTTTTGGGGGCCTTTTATGCATCTTTTAATCGTCATTTTAAGAGTCTTTCAGGCATCTTTTAAGCGTCTTTTTAGTGGTCTTTCAGGGGCCTCTTTGTTATCTAAAATGCGCATAAAATTTGCCTGAAAAGTATCTAAAAAGGCACGTGAAAGAAGGCTGGAAAATGCATAAAAGATGCCTTAGACAGGTCTTGCAGGTGTGTTAGTGGGATGTTAAAAGGGAGTGAGGGAGACAAAACAAATTACTATTTAATATCTTTATTGCCACAATAAAAGTGAAAGATTAAAATAAAAAACTGCAGTTGAAATATTAAAATTAATATATTAATATTAAAGTACTAACTAATTGAAATAAAATGTTCAAGTAAAATAAAATATTAAAGAGAATATATATACAGGGTGGTTCACGCAACTTGCACACCTATGTAACTTACAAAGTATGCGGTGCACGCAAAAGTTTTGTAGTGTAAACTGTACTATTTCTGGCACTGCAGTAAGTTATTGACACTTTTGATTTAAACCGTAAATATTAAGAATTCCTGGTATAGAAAATCATTTTATATTGCTTCTTATTTATATTTCAAAGCAACGTTGTAAGTTTTCATAACAGAGTTCCACATATGAGTATTAGCAAAGCTGGTACATACAGTAAGACCGACGGATGACCACAGAGTACAGTGTAAATAGGGTTTTATTAAAATTTTCGTTACGAGTTAGTATACTTTATCGCTTTATCACTTAATTTTGGACTGTACTACTCAGAGCTGGGGAAAATAGTATTTTAAATAGTAAATAATAAATAATCCTATTTATTTTAAAGTATGTGTACAATTTTGAAAATAAAATATTTTATTTGATGCAGTAATTTTTGAAAATAAAATAATTTATTTGTTGCAGTAATTTTTGAAAATAAAATAATTTATTTGAGGCAGTAATTTTTGAAAATAGTATTTTATTTGAAGAATATTCAAAATATTTAGACTTTATCTGTATTTTCAATTTCATTTTAAATATCGGTCGCTGCTGACGCCGCCATGTCTTCCAATGATCGTTGCAACTCTTGCTTCATTTGCTTTATCTCCTGCTTGATTTGTTTTGCGTCCTCCATAACTTCCGTCAACAGTGCCCTTAGCAGATGATTTTGCTCCACCAGTGTTTCAGTGTTGTGTCCTGCCGTGCAGGACATCTGGGGCAACTACTGCTTCCTGGTTCCGCTGGTTCTGACACTTGCCTCCTTTTCCTCTCTTTCCCTATGTTTTTTAGTAGGGACTGGGATGGGATATCCTCGTCGCTGATGGCAGTGACTGAAAATGAAATATATTTTCATGAAAATAGATTTACTAAGTACAGTGATACTTAATGTTTAATATGTAGGGTGCTTCTGTTTGTATTTACATACCAATCTTAGTTCCGTTACTCTGTCTTGGGGGAGTGTGTCTCGTCAGAGCCAAGCCACGACGGTCGTCCAATTTTCCTTTTTTTTGGCACATCCGCCTGTTCAATTTCCGACTGCAGGTCGCTCGTGTCCTCAACCGCCTTCGCCTTTCCCCTCGCTTTCGCCTAATCGTCTAGAATCATTGTATAATCATTATTTTAATTATACGTGTAGGGCAGACATGTCAAATACGCGGCCCGTCGACAAGTAGTTTGGGGTCCGACCAATTAAATAGTAAACTTGTTTGATAATTAAGAAAAACTGTAGCAATGAAACAAATATAGCGAAAGGGCATCAGCAAAAATCACTAACGGGAACAAATAATAGCAATGAAGGTACTTACTTTTGTAAATATATGCTTTTCGATGAATATGAACTAGATGACACTTCACGAAACACGAAACACAAAACTGACAATAACACGAAACGCGAAACTGACGAAAACTGGGGGATTATGGTTATTCTCACAAAACTATTGAAATGTTATTTATGGTCTCAAGGACAAGGTTGATTCACTAACGAGCGTAGACAAAGAGCAGCGAAGCTCGAGGGCCTGGATTAAATTGCCGGTAGTGTATACAGGCCCCCGTAAAACTTTTCTAAATATCGAATGGGGGAACGTCGAGAGTGGGCTGCGTGCATTTCCGCAGCGCGACGCGCATCCTTCCAGGGAAAACCCAGACCGAGTAGCAACCGAGTGCAACCGAGTGCAACCGAGCAGCAAAACTAGCAAGGAAGAACTCATTCCATTGTCCGCTGGCAAGAATGGACCTATTCCGATTTCCGGTGGCATGTGGCAAGCACGTGGTGCTCGTCGTCGCTGCTTAGGAGTTTCACCACCCTATATGGGACCGTACAAATTAAATCAATTCTCACATTCTTACATTTTTCAATGCCTGTCGGTTTTCCCGCATCCACCAAGTTCGATAAAACTTTTGCAGTGCATATAATCGACACAGATCTACAGAACCTATTTTTTACATTTCCAATATAGGCCCACACGTAAAAAAGTTGTAAAATGCAACCTAAAATCTATTATTTATAAGTTGTTTTTATTTTTTAAGTAGAAAATGCATGTTTTTTATTTGTGGGCATTGGGAAATAAGTAGAACATAAAAATAATACAGAAAGTTATATTTATTTTATTATTGAAAATTCTCTCTGTATTAATTACATGCTAGTATGACACGAGCTAGAGTGATATTCGTCGTAAAAACATAGAGGGAGGGGTATCAATTTCTAAGGTGCCTTTTATGCATCTCATTTCTGACGTAAAAACGACATCTCCAAAGAGATGCCTTTTACACGTCCAAAAAGTCGTACTTTTTCAGACGTCGTTTTTACGTCAGAAATGAGGCTTATAAAAGGCACCTTCCTCCAACCGTCAAAACGACGTCTGAAAAAGTACACCTTTTTGGACGTGTATAAGGCGTCTTTTCGAGATGTAAGACGTAAAGACGTAAAAATGACAAGAAAACGACATCTGTAAGACGTCCTGTGCTAGTATTAGTATATTAAAAAGAGTTATACATATATTTTCTTAAGTACTTCAATCGTACTAAATAAACACAAACATTTTATTGTGAAAAACATATATTGTTATAATATACAGAGTGTTTCACGCAATTGTTTCACGCCATAATTTCGTTATTAATGCATTTACGGAAAAATATCATAAGAGAAAGATAAATGGTTCAAAGAGCGCTACATTCGTAGGTCCTTAGAGTTTGTTTTGGGTGCAACTGTGCATGCGCAATTAACAGTTGCATCATTTCTTTGAATAGAAATGCATACTTCTTGTTACACAAATCGGTTTCTCTGTTCATTGAACATAAAAAATTATTAGGGTACCATAGCAAAAAAATTATTAGTCCTCGAAATATTTTCAAAACCTGTCTTTATTGAAGAAGTCGCACATAACAAGAACATTAATTAATTATGTTTTAAGAATTTATGATATAAATGTATATCGATTAAGTGACACATACGAATTCAAAGTAAATTAGAAGTAAACATTTTACTTCCAAATAAAGCAAGGTAAAAAGTTTTACCTTAAATAAAGATTTATTTTATATTTGAAACCTGAATATTTGAAGGCTGAAATGATACACCTTTTAGACGTCTTCCTTCAGACGTAAAAACGACATCTGCGAAAAGACGCCTATTAGACGCCTCATTTCAGTCGTAAAAACGACGTCTTCAAAGAGGCGTCTTTTTACACGTCTAAAAGACATCTGTTTGAAGTCGTCGTTTTTACGGCAGAAATGTAAGGTCTAAAAGGCACATTCCTTAAGCCGTAAGAACGATATCTCCTAGAAGGCGTCTTTTTACACGTCTAAAAGACGTCTGTTTGGAACATAAAACGTAAAGACGTATAAACGACGAGAAAACGACGTCTAAACGACGTAGTGTGCTATCTGGGGTATTACCTGCATTTACCCTACCATTTCATGAAGCAAATAAAGCTAAATTTATTTATTTTGTAAATTATTGGATTGTATCTTAAAGAACTTTTACCTGTTGCGTGATTAGCAAATGATAGTTACGAGAACTATAATAATAATGTTTTAAACTAGCACAAGTTATTGAATGTAATAGTGATTGAGAATATGTAATCGAGTAACATTACTTTGTGAAGTATTTTTTACTCGTATATTCGAGTGGAAAGAAAGTTCGTAGCGTTTTTAAACAAAATTTAAAGACAAAGCTTATATTCTTATACATCATTTTATTTTACAATGTATTTGCCACTTTGTTCTACCACTTCTTACCATCTATAACAAGGATGGGCATTTTTGTCTCAATTGAAATAAGAACCGTTCCCACCATAGCGCTCACTGTCCCTAGCCAGCATCCGCCGTTACGATGCACAGTGGGGTATTTGCCCGAAAAACGGGAATAAAATATTGTAGCGTTATTTACGGGCTCAGGGTCATAAAAAGGTAGGTCGTTGGATTCGTCTAGACGCCAGATATGAGATTATGAAATAAAAAATGTACTTTAACATTTAAAAAATCAAAATAATTTTTATTTTTTGTCGAAAAATAAATTTGTTGAAATTTTAAATATATAATTTTGTACATGTTTCAATACTGTTCAACTTTTATTGGAACCATTTTGTTGTCAGATTTTCGGAACTCTTGAAAAGTAGTGATAATGATTACGACGATGCTTTGATTACGATGATGTAGAGTTGAGATAGGTGTACAAACTCTTCACAGATTTCATTCTGTTATCATCTAAATTTGTATTGTTATTAATATTTCAACGTTACCAATCATTCTGTAAGGTGCGGTGCAGTGCTGTAGTTCGATGCATTATCTTGGTCTCCTTTGTTATATATTTTCTCCAATCTTCTGGGAACCCTTTCCCTTTCCATACCATTCTAAACAATTCTACTAACGTCGCTCTCGTGTTGCCCTCACTGTATATCCACGCTTCGTTCTGTATATTATCTCCCTCTACTGCCTTTTTCTTTCTCAACTTTCTTATTTGTGTTTCTATTTCTTCCTCTGAAATTTCAATCTCCTCTTCTCCTTCCCTCGTTCTTACCCTCTCTTCTTCCTCTTTTCTTTCATCTGTTCCTTCCAGTAATTTTTTAAAATGATCTCTCCACTCCTCTTCTCTGATTCTGTTATTTGTCTTTGATTTCTTTTTCCTCTCCTTGTTTATGTATGTCCACATCTCCTTCTCCGTTTTTGCATTTCTTATCTGGATCAGTTCTTCTTGCTTCTTTCTCTCCTTCTTTTCCTCACACAATGTTTTGAATTTCATCTTTTCATCCAAATAACCCTGCCTCTCGATTTTTCCAGCCTTCCATTTTTTATACACTCTTTTCACTTTCCTCTTATGTTGGCTACATTCTTTGTCCCACCAATATTCCTGGCCTATCTTCCATTTTCTTTGCTTGACCCTCTTCTTTTCTATCTTTTCTCTTACTACTTCCTTTAGTTGGGCCCAAACTTGTTCTGCTTCTCTGTATCTTTCTATTGCTTCTTCACTCCAGCATTTTACTTCTTTTTCGATGTTCTCCTCCCTCTCTTTGTCTCTCCTTTCCAATATTTTCACGTGTACATTCAGTGGCATGTGATCCGATTCTACTCTCTCATCTATCCGCAACTCCTCCACTTTCTCCAGCCCCTCTCTGTTAGTTATGACATAGTCAATAACTGATGCTCCCTTTACTCCTACTTGTGTATATTCTCCTCTTTCGTCCCCTCTTACATTCCCGTTTAAAATATACATTCCCTCCTTCTCGCACCATCTCAATAGTTTCTCTCCTTCTTTATTTTCCACTTTGTCCATCGACCTTCTGGAAGGTGGCTCCTCTTCCTCTATTCCATCATAAACATTTCCTTTTTCACCTGTTCTGGCATTGAAATCTCCCCCAATTATCATTATCTCCTCCCCCTGGCTTACTTGTTCTTCCGTTAATATTGGCGTTATCTTATACACTCCTTTATTGCAGTATACTGTCCATATGTTCCATAGTTCCTTTTCTATTTCTATCTTCATTCCTATTATCCCCTCTGCTTCTCTTTTCTCTTCCACTATCTTCCAGTCGTCTCTTACTCCAATCAGGATTCCTCCACTAGCCCTTCCTTTTTCCCTTTCTCTCCTTGCAGGATAGCCTCTCCATTCAAATCCTTTCGGTAACCTCGGTTTCAGTGTCTCCCATCTTTTCTCTTCCAGCCAGGTCTCTGTCAGTCCTATAAAGTCGAAGTTCTCTGTATATTTCCAAAAATCTCTATCCTTTCTCTCAATACCTGCTACGTTCCAAAATAACATCCCCCCTTCCTCTTATTCGAATCCTCCCCGCTCCTTTTCCTCTGCCCTGTTTGTATTTTTATCTCCCTTATTCTCTGTCCTTTGTCTTTTTTTTCCCGGAGCGGTCCCCGTCGAAAATCCTTCCTTTCTACGATTTCCCTTTTTTCCTCGTTCCAGTCTAACCACTTTCCTTGTATACATATACTTTTGTACCTTACTCTGACTTCTTTTCCCTCTTTCCTCTCTTCTGCAGCGATCTCTCTCAGTCTAGTTTGTACCCCCCTTTCCTCTTCTGTCAGATCATGGTCGATAAACACTTTTCCTAACTCCCCTTTACCTTTTCTGCTCATTATGTCTTGTTTCATTTCCCAGCTTTCTAACTGCACTATCACTACCTTTATTTCCTGCCCTCTTCCTTTCATTTCTATTTCTTTTATCCCCTCTTTTATGCCGAATTTTTGGTGTAATAGTTCTTTCACCTTCTTAGCTGCTTCTATTCTGTCACAGTTTAGCCCTCTAATTAGGATATTATTCCTTTTCTCTCTTGCAATTCCATCTTTCTTTTTAGCCCTCTCAATTCCCTCTGTGTATCGCCATCCACGCTTTCCCCCTGTTTATTTTGTTGGTCCTCCACCGTGCTTTTCCTCTTGTTCTCTTCTATTTTCTCCTCTACTTTCTCCATCACTTCTGTTACCCATATTTTTCTTTCTGTCTCTCTTGCTTCTTTCTGCTCCAAATGTTTTTCTTCTGCTTTTCTTATCATCCCTTCTACCCTATTGAGTAATTCTTCTTCTTTCTCTCTCCACATTACTTCCAACTTGTCTATTTTCCTCGTCACTTCTTTTACTTCCGATTCTACTTTCTTTTCCAATTCTTCCCTTCCTTTGCTAATTTCCTCTAATACATGCTCCATTCTGCTCGCTATGTCCTCCCACGATTTCGTGTGCTCCGCCCATAGCTTTACAATTCCTTCGTGTGCCCCCCTACCTTCCTCTCTTGTTGGAGTTTCCTTACGATCTATCTTTTTAACTTCTGCTTCCTCGTCGCTTTCACAGGAGATATATGGTCCTTCCTCTAGTCGTAACCTTAATATATCTGTAATTTTCCTCTGGCCCTCACCCCCTTGCTGCCTACCCTCACTGATTGTTGGTCTCCCCCTTTTTCTTTTCTCCCTGTTTAATCCCTCCTCTTTCTTGACACCCTCATCCCCCTGTACTGTGCCTGCATTTTCCTCCGTATCCTTCCCATACATTTTCCTATCGTTTCTGTACGGCCGGTGCACGCTCCTAACCTCGACCCCAAAAACTCTTTCCCGTAGTCCTTTCGTGCTAATCCCCGATTCCCTAACTGCCACTTTACTGCAATTTTCGCAATTCGTTACACTTTATCCGTTGTATTTGCTCTTCACAGTCACACATCGAACCATTCATTCAAGCGCCCTCTAACCTCTATTTGTTTAAAGTTGAAAAATAGTTTTTTTTTCAAAGTCATGTTTCTCAAAAACTGTGCGTGCAGGAGAAAAATTAAGAACACAGATTCGGAATCAGCGCAAAAAACTCTATAAGAGTTCAAATTTGTTGGACAGTGTAGTTAGACGTAACGTTCAGGTTGCGCGTCTACAATAAATCAGTGTTCAATCCACAAGTGGTAGTAAGTCAATTCAGCCAAATACAATACTCAAAAGATCTCGATCACCACAAATCGAGTTCTTAACACTGTTAATAGGACAGAATTCATCGATTTGCATGAATTTGTTTATTATGGTAGAAAATGCAAATGGGCACATTGAAGGGCTAATACGATTTGAAATGTATCTCTATATTCTACGTATACGCACGAACTGCTTCTCTCAAACCTTGTTGGGTTTTACCGGAACTGAAAATCATATTCATTTTCTCTTGTACGTTAGATATTACATTCATTGCCATCATTTTACGGATATGCCTATCTGTAAGAATACTAAAAACGGAAGACGAACTATAAAGGTTGGCGCATACTAAACCGGCTGACCGCCGTGGCCGTTTTGACTTTCTTCTATGTAGTTCATAATTCTATGTTTTACATCAGGTATGGGCAAATTTTTTCTCGATCGGAGGGATTTTCAAGGGATACCCCCACTTCTCCCGGCCGTGCGTCTCGCTCCCCGTGGCGGCCGTAGTGCCGTATCCCTTGAAAATGCCTTCGATCGAGCAAAAATTTGCCCATGCCTGATGTAGAACATAGAACCATGAACTAATGCGCGGTCTAGTGTGCGTCAACCTTTATTCGAACCGATCACATTCAGTCGATGCTCCTATTATATCTAGATCCAGAGCATATATGTTTTAGAACGAATTAACGAAGCAATTACAGTTCGATGATGTTAGCAAATGTTGATGCAAATCTCTCAAGATACAATGATCGAAACTGCATCATTCTACAGAGTGTCAGAAACTTAAATGGCCAAACTGCCAAGAGTTTAACCTACACCTAAAAGGAAGAAATGTTAAAAAATGTTACATGTATATTTAATTATAAGAAAAATTGGCATACTTAATGTGTACTAATTAGTTATTGTTCCTGCAATTGCAGTAAATTCGCCGATAGCATTCCGAGAAAATTTGGAGCCAGATACGATCCGTACACTCAAACTATCAATATAATTGACAGCAAGCACCAAATCGAAGATCTTATTTACAACGTAAATCACGAAGTACAATTTTTAATGGACGCTTTGAAGAAACTGAAACAATAAAACTATATCATAACAATAATATTATTAATAACAATGAAGGTATATTGAATAATATAAATTTTCGAAAGACCTACTTGTAAGGTTCATTTACTTTACTCTTTTATAATATTTATTTATATTTATAATTACAACTTTACAATTTTTCAATATACAGTAAAGGTTCGATCTAAAACGGGAACTGTACGAACTAAGCAAAACGCCTATCCCCTCCACTGCGGGACATACCTCGCTAGGGGCCAAGAAGCTTGAGCTGCTTCGGTCGCCGAGCAGTGTAAAGCGTAAACATGCCGCATAACTCGATACGGGGTCGGATATATTGGTGTGAACCACTATTAATCCAATTACGAAACTTCTTTATTTTTCTTATTTAAAATGCTACGAAACACGATGTAATTTGAAGTGTATTTAATGTTTCAATTGATGATACGTTGTATGTTTTGTACGTAGAAGAGGATAGCAGTGAAAAAGAAAATACTGAAAAAGTGAAATACAAAAACTTATTGTATTGTTTAAAATACCAATGCGATACTAACTTTTTTGTTTCCAGCCGTTGCGAATATCAGCCGTTGCCATGTTTTAAGGGAGGCTCCTTGTTCGAAAAGCTTAAATCCATATAAAAGTTTTCGTTATGCGGCATATCTACAGAATACGCCATGCTCCAACGGGCTAGAGCTTTGTTAATTTGCAAAATTCTTATTTTGGGGTATTAAGCTATTTATACAAACGAAAACTATTTTTTATATCTTAAACTTGTTACGCGAGAAGCCCTCTTACAATTGTGTCTAGTGTACGATCTATGTGCAATGTAAACAAAAAACGTTCCAGACATTCTGGGACGATAAGGCCTACCTAGAAACGAATTGATAGGACGATATTAATGCAAACGTTTTTACTTTTCATTTCTTGATATGAAACCATTTCCAACAGATTTCTGAAGAGATTCATTATGCTTCACATGTACAATAAATACGGGCCAAATTATATCTTATTTGAGAAAAATGTCACAAGTATGTTGATAAAATTTCATTCAAAAAATGAGAACAAACAAAGTTTTATTATTGTGTTACAAACGGAGACTTTTTCGTTTGTGACTCTTGACCTTTCCGGAGATACGAGGTGTGATCACAAAGTAAGGTGACTTTTTATTTTTATCAAAAAATATTTATTTATTCATCAATATTTATGTTGTCCCCTTCAAAGTAATCTCCCTCAGATATAATACACTTGTGCCAGCGCTTTTTCCAATCCTCGAAGCACTTCTGATAAGCACTTTTTGGTATAACTTTGAGCTCTTCCAGCGATGCAGTCTTTATCTCTTCAATCGTTGCAAATCTCCGTCCTTTCTTGGGTCTCTTCAGTTTTGGGAATAGGAAAAAGTCGCAGGGACCAAATCCGGTGGATATGGTGGCTGAGGCATGATTGTGGTGTTGTTTCTGGCCAAAAAATTACTCACAAGCAACGATGCGTGAGCAGGTGCATTATCGTGATGCAAAATCCATGAATTGTGTTTCCAAAATTCCGGTCGTTTTTTTCGTATTGCTTTACGCAAACGGCGCATAACTTCAGGGTAATACTCCTTATTAACCCCGTACGACCTTGTGGTAAGAACTTCTGATGCGCTACGCACAGTGAGCAAAACCTTGACATTTGATCGAACCTGGCGTGCTTTTTTCGGTCTTGGCTCTTCTGGGGACTTCCATTGGGACGATTGGTATAGATATATGTACAGAAATGAATACGGTTCCAGGGACCACACACAATGTATATGTATAGTGTTTCAGATCCCGTATCTACGGGTCCGTTACATTGTAACTCGCGGTGTCTTTAGATATCGAATCAAAGACAAAGCCGC
>CM052201.1:521690-532923 GCA_028455805.1 Lasioglossum figueresi
GTGAGTGTACTGTGGTGACTGTGTGCAGTCACGCGCGAGTGTCGTCTGTCTAGGAGACGCAGTCCTTAATCAGTTGAGGGTGGGTGTGGGGCTCGAAGTGGGCCGGCTTCGGAACTACGTAATCTTCAGCGTGTGCTTGTGGTGCCACCTAGCGGCTCCGCTTGGTAAGCGATTCATCTTCGGTACAAGAAACTGTTTTCCAGTTTCATTATACTATTAGTGACAATGACAACTACTAAGAATAAATAGTATTGTATAGAAACCATTCGCAATACTTTCGGTGATATCTTTTGAAACCTATCATTGGAACAGACTTTTGTACGACTTCGGGGCAAAAATCGTGTATCGGTACAAGGACAAATTTACGTTTACTTTATTTGTAATAGATTACTCTATAGAATATTAAACAATCGAAGTGCAAAATATCTGTCAGTGATATGAAATTGATGGATATGTCCGGCCGGGTTTTTAATAGAGAGAATTCGAATTTGAGTTTAAATTTTTTCCATGGTTCTCACAATTAGTGAAGTTAGGGGCCTTTTCTATATCACTAGTTTTTATAAGGAGTATCTTCCCGTATAAAAAAAGTCATTCCAAAAAGTTTGTTTATTTCAAATTCACCATTACGCGTTTGTATCGCTCGCTTCAATATGAATGCAAAAAATTTTAATTTTAGAACTGAAAAAATAATTGGACGAGATGCAACGCTGGAATGATCATTTTCGTCACTTATATGTATGTGTCACTTGTTGGCAAGATGCTGAAGGCAGAAAGCGTTCAACGGTGATACAGGTATGTATAAGTCTTTCAGCTCCCGCTATATTAGATAACAATTACTAATCGAACTGGCTTTTGACAAGAATATTTCTGAGTTCCGTTAAAGAACAAATCATGAATCCCGCCTAATTTACGTTATACAGTAGCTTTTCTGTTCGAGTCACATATAGAAATACAGTATATACGAGTACATAGTACATATCTCGGTAACTGTCGTGTCATCGGGTCTGCTTAGCGACAATTCTTCTAGTAGAAGTGCTACATTCTTTGTAGTGTGCCGAACGTAAAGAAGGATTGCAATTGAAAAAGAAAGAAGTCCGACGCTTCTCGACTCTCTGCTTCTCTTTCTTTTCCGTTTGCCGCGTCGCCTTCTTTCACGCCTAAAATTTTAATCTTCTTTTACAAGAGTAATTTGAATCGCTTATTACATGAATAATTATAATCGTAACTATATCGTATTTGGTTTTATTTTAATTAGACAAACGAGACGAATGCGATGATAAACGTTTCATAATAAAAAGAAAAATTAAAAATTAGATAAGTTGCAATATTTTGCTTCGCTTGCATTAATATCAGTCTCACCGATACTCGATCACTCGCACTCGCTGGCTCGGTCATCGGACATGTTTACCATTTGACTGGTTCTAAAGGGGATCCCCCAGTCATGGGGACAAGATTTTTACAGTTAGGATAGAGACTTCTGCGACAGTTTCAGAGATATAGTACCGTAGTAACCATATTATAATGAATCTTGTCATTTTTGACCATACCTACAACACCATGTTACAACTTCGGTCATGAGGTCCCTAATTCCTTACTCGTGGAATAAAAATTGTTCGACGTTTTAGGAGTTCAATTCTGAGGTGGTGCTTGCTGTTGATTCGATGGTGGTTCCATGTCATTGTACAATATATTTGCTTGATGAGGACAGATGTGAAAAGGCACGAGATCAGAAGGATTACCGTTTTGTTGGGTTGGACCTTGCGGTTGTGGTTGCGGTTGCGGTTGTTGTTGCGATTGCGGTTGCTGTTGCGGTTGTGGTGGCCTTTGCGGCTGTTGCTGATGCTGCAACTGCTGATGCTGTTGTTGTGGCACTTGGATCATTGTAGCCACATTTCCTTGAACCGTGGTCGATACTGTTTGTACTGGACTGACTGGCAAAGAGTGAGAGAATAATTCAGTGGGCACCAAAGGTACTGGTACAGTGATGGGTAGAGGAAGAACGTTCACGCTCTGTACATTGTTCGATGTGGGAAGTTGCACAGTTGTATTATTCGAGTTACAGCGGTTCATCTGTTGACATGCGTTCGTTGCGTTGTATGACATGCCCGCCTGAAGTAAAAAGTAGTATAGAGTAGATAGTAGTATAATAGTATAATAACTATAGATTATAATGTAACAAATCGTGATCGTAACATTGAAGACCTCGCTTTTCGAAAACAAAGTTGTTGAAGGTTCTGTACAGGGTGTCACAAAATTATATGTCACGGCCACCATAGCGTGATTCTACACCTACAATTTAGTGGAAATTGACATAAAAACTACCCGCAAAATTGACCTTGACCTTGAAAATCAAGGTAAAAATAACAACATTTTTTCTAACAATAACAAAACAATGATAAAAATAACAAAATTTGTTCTACCGGTCCTAAGGACCAACTTTGTGAACGAATGGGACCATGGGTCGCATCTCAACCGTTCTCTTAAAAAATGATGTTGCATTTCTTATAATTTTTACAACTTCTTTATTTACAAAATTCTTACATTCGGCAACGATATTATAATAACGGGTACGTAAATAGCGTACTAAAACACGTAACATATGCCGTAAATTTAAATATTTTCTGGAAGGCATGTATCTCAATCGCTTACTTACGATAGACTAAATCATCGATATTAGCCGCGATAATGAATCGCATGAAAAACTATCAGCTATATGGTCCTAGTCGTCTCAATGAAAATATTTGGCATGACAACATTCGGCGGGTATCATCGGTAAGCTATTTCGTTGGGTATGAAATTATCAGAATCATGATATTCCTATTTCCCTAATTATAAAATGAAAGAACATTATGAACAAAAAAGGTACAAAAATGATAAGAAATGCAACATCATTTTTTTAAAGAACGGTTAAAATGCGACCCATTGTTTCTTCCACAGAGTTTGTCCTTATGACCAGTAGAACACGATAAAATAAAAAGAAATTTTGTTTTTACCTTGATTTTCAAGGTCAAGGTCAATTTTTTATGTCAATTTCACCTAAATCGTAGGTGTAGAATCACGCTATGGTGGACGTGACATATAATTTTGTGACACCCTGTACACTATCAGTCCCGATAAGAAGCATTTCTCGAAGAAACTATCTGTCATAAAAATTACTCATCTATTTAATTTATTCTTTGCCAATAGTGAAGCAACTACTGATTCTCACGTAAATCAAATTCTAATGTAATTTACAAAATTCAGAACGATTTTTGTAAACGATGATTGTTTAAAAAATTATTAACCTGTTAATATTTTTGTACATACTTACCATATTCTGAAGAATTCATATGTATATTGGATATTAACCAATTTTCCATTGATATGTAGGAATGTATGATATTTTGTTTCATTAATAATTTCTTGAAATATTATCAACTCATTTGTGTATCTTTGATATTATACGTATATGCGCATACATAAACTATGTTAATTTACGAGAAGTTCTGATAGAAAGATATCGCAATAGATAAGATCTGCCATCATTGCTCCGCTACAAAGTGGAACAATGAAGTGCCTGAAGTGCGTTGCCTGAAGTGTGTTTGTCTAATAATGAAAAAATGCAAAATTTATTCTATTACATTTGAGTACTTTGTATTTTTTTTAAATTATAATTTGTAAATCTACTTTTTCATAAATTCCCACATCAATGGACTCTAGCTCTATAAGTATTGCAATGTCTCTGGTCACATGTATTAATGTGACTACTTGTCTACATTAAACAGAATCTAACTACCAATTTTCTGAAGCATAATTGTTGTTTTCTAATGGCAAAAGGTTTTTCATTGATATGTCAGCATGTTTTGCGAAAGTAGAGACAATAGTTGTGTGTGTACTGGAGAGCAATGCAAAAAAATGTTCATCATGCGTCATTAGGTGTAACAAGTTGTCACAAATAAGAGGGCTTCAATAAAAAAAATTATGTACGTATACAAGTGAAATCATAATGAACATTTAAAGAAATGTGTTTTGTACATAAAAAATGTTGTTTCTAGAATACTGTGTTTAACATTGGTCGAACTTTCACTCAGGGGACCAAAAATTTTCAACTTTTCGTAATGCAATATAATAGAATTTAACGAAAAAATGATAAAACTTTAAATTCTAGTGCGAGAAATCCAAGACCTAATCCAGACCTAGCGGATCCGCTCAGTACATAATACCCGCTCCTATGTCTGGAAACCAACATGGCAACGTTCCAACCTTAGGAACGCGCTTGAAATCGAGCAATTTTGTCGTGTATAACTTTTAAACGAGTGAACTTCGTACACTGAAACATGGATTCCTCGCACTAGAATTTATAGTTTCGTCATTTTTTTGTTCGTCGAATTGTATAATAACACTCAGAAAAGTTGAAAATTTTTGGTCCCCTGAGTAAAAGTTCAGCTTTAAAATTAACCTAATATTTTGTACTAATTTTGGCTTATACGAATATGTACTTTTTTATTTGATAACAAAGAAGCTTGTTCTTTCTATCAAATTTTCACGTGGTCACATTAATATAACCAGAGAGTGTATATCTGATCAAATCATGTAGCTATTAACAGATTAATACTGTTTACCATGTTCCTTTTAGTATAACCAGTATAACCTGAATTCAACGGTTTCAAGATTTACATTTTCGTTTGAGGTACGAGGTATTTAATCACAAAAACTATCTTTCCTATTCAGATATGACTTAAAGGGGGCAACGCATGTAACTCGCTGAAAATAAGGCTATTTTCAAGAATTTCTTTCTGAGAACGGTTTACGTACTTCTTTTTTAATTTTTGGGTATGTTGTGCGAATAGCGTACTTATTAAAATCTGTTGAAGTCTTTTGACACGGACCTGGCACTTGAATAGTTTCGCGGCGTGCAGTACAGGCTGCTTCCTGAGAATTTAAAACTCGAATAGTTTTGTATTCCAAATGAAACTGTCGAGTATGTGTACCTAACTTCATGAAACAACATGCAAAGTTAAGAAAATTAAATTTATAACCTCGATCCGTGTAACCTTTGTATCCGAAACCTAATCCCGAATAAACCTTGTCTGTCCAGCAATTCCATGACGATGATTGATCAATTAACTCTAGAATCATGTTGCACACCGATTTGAGAAAAGTGTTGGGAGTTATTCGGAAAATCAGTGCCCTCACCGATTGCAACGACTTTGAAATATGTTCTCATGGTCATCATTCTAAATAACTCTCCCCTATACATGTTACCGTCGGTAAGCCTTGGTTTCTGAGATATTCGCTAAAAAAAATGTTAGGTAAGACTTTAGAAACCCCCCACCCTTTCGACACGTGACATACGACATTCTATTCGTTTTGACATGATGAACATAAATGTAATTGTCATTTGTGGCTGAAATTAATAGTTTTCCAGATATTCGTGAAAAACTTCAGCTACTACACATTGAATTTTGTGTATACGAGGTGAGATCAAAAAGTAAGATGACTTTTTATTTTTATAAAAAAATATTTATTTATTCATCAATATTTATGTTGTCCCCTTCAAAGTAGGCCCCCTCAGATATAATACACTTGTGCCAGCGCTTTTTCCAATCCTCGAAGCACTTCTGATAAGCACTTTTTGGTATAGCTTTGAGCTCTTCCAGCGATGCAGTCTTTATCTCCTCGATCGTTGCAAATCTCCGTCCTTTCATGGGTCTCTTCAGGTTTGGGAACAGGAAAAAGTTGCAGGGGACAGTTATGACCCTTCTGAGCAAATCAGAATCATCATTGACGTCATTCAACAGCTCCTGAGCGATGCTCATGCGACATTTCTTCTGATCAAAATTAAGCAGCTTCGGAACAAACTTTGCTGACACACGTCTCATGCCCAAAACATCCGTTAAAATTGCTTGGCACGAACCAAACAAGATGCCGACATCATCAGCAACTTCTCTAATGGTAATTCGACGATTCCCCAACACTATTTTCTTCGCTTCTTCAACGTTTTCATCTGTTGCATCAGACGTGCTGGGGCGTCCAGGACGAGCTTCGTCATTAACATCTTCTCAGCCTTCTTGGAAGAGGTTGTACCACTTATAAACATTTTTTTACTCAAAGTACACTCACCGTATGCCACTGTCAACATTTTAAGTGTTTTGGAGCACTTCATTCCATTTTTTACACAAAATTTTATGCAAATTCTCTGATCCATTTTTTTCGATAGCAGAAAATCGCCGAACTTGCAAAACACTTCTAACCTTTATGCTTCTCACAAACAAACAAAAAATGTTATATAGCTGAAACTGTGAACATATGTTCGGGACGAGTGTACCAGCATAAGAAAAAAAAGAAAACGAAAATCGACTGTAGGTATCCCCCGAAATTCAAAAAGTCACCTTACTTTTTAATCACACCTCGTACGTGCACGTTCATGCTGTGCGTGTACGTCAGCACGATGCGACCGCTCGTCAACTGTTTCTACAGATATATCACTACGATCGTCGAACAATCTATATACCGCGTGAACTTTTTGAAACATATCATGATGATCAGTGATTACATGTTACGACAATACCACACAAATCTACCCGGTGTTTCTGAGAAAGTTTAACTATCAAATGCGATAATATAATGAAAAATAATGATGTAAAGGGTAAAGCTCCAAAACTTACTGAAAATTCCTTAGTTAAGCGGAAAAGCCAATAGTATTTTGTTGTAGAAAACAGGGTCTCACTCTGGTCATACATGTATGAGGTGAGCTTTCAATTTTGAAAGACTACTCCTGGATTTTCGTATGCGTGGTCGGGACAACCGTTAGGCCGGCCCTCTCCACCCCCTTCATGGCCTAACCATAGCTCATTCTATTCGCATGATTTTTTCATTACTAGTTCAAATTCTAGTGGGTTCTAGTGGGCTCTGAAAATAAGTGCGGTACTTAAGAGTAGAAGATTATACAGGTTGCGGCACCTAAAACAGGCCACGTCACAGATCTAAGTCAGATCAGACCAAACTTACTTGATATCGAGGGGCTCGTAATCTGATGTCATTAATTGTTTTATAGGTGGAGACGTCAAGGAGATACGAAGGTCAACTCTGTTTTTTTAAATGTAACGGTATGGTTTTTTCTTTACATTCTCATAGTGTATTTCAAGACGAATACAATGACCTATTATGAAGGTCATTCAAGGTCACGCAAGGTCAACTGCAATAGAAAATAAAATGTCTCAAAGCACTCTTCGAACGCTACGACGATTTACATGTAACATGTTATGTACATATTCGCCGCTACCTCGAGTGTTCAAAATGTCGACCTTGAACACCGAGACATAATCTAAAACGTTGCAATACCGATGATACTGCCTGACAAATTTCAGTTGTATCTATTACAGAGCAAGCTCTTTTTATACGTTCTTGCATATCAACTGTGGTTGTTGGTTTATCGCGGTACACTTGTTCCTTCAATTTTCCTCACAAATAAAAATCTAGCGATGTCAGGTCTGGGGAACGTGCTGGCCATTTATTACTTCCTGATCGACCAATCCAACGACCTTCAAATGTCCTATTCGGTAATTCTGTAACATTTCGAGCTTAACGAGCAGGACATCCGTCTTGTTGGAACCACATGGACTGTCGCATGTCCAGTGAAATGTCCTCTAACAATTCTGGCAAAACGTCTTTTAAGATTCTCTCGTATTTATGACTATTTAGCGTGCCATCAATGAAATATGGACCAATTATTTTATTATGAAGAAGGTCGCACCAGACGTTGACAGACCAAGGTCTCTGCTTGTCCACTTCTCGTAGCCATCGTGGATTATCTACCAACCAGTAATGCATGTTGCGACAGTTAACTTGTCCGTGGTTTGAAAATGTGGCCTCATCCGTAAACAAAATTTTATTCAAGAACATTTGATCGTCTTGCAGTTTCCGTAGGCCCCATTCGCAAAACTGTAAACGTTTTTGAAAATCATTTTCACTTAATTGTTGATGCAGTGAAATGTGGAATGGGTGAAATTTGTTAACTTTAAGTATTCGCAAAATACTTCGTTGACCGATGCCACTTTCGCGTTCAAGTTGCCTCGTACCAACATTTGGATTTTGTATTACACTTGCTACAATGTTTATCGTGTTTCCATCATCAGTTGCTTTTTTGGCTCGAGTGCGTTTTTTCTTATCCACATTTCCAGTTTCTCGAAACTCTTTTATAATGTTTGCAAAGACAGAAAGCGAAGGACTGTTACGATCGGTAAATCTTTCACCATACACGCGTACCGCTTTCCTCATAATTCTATGACATTCGCCATAAATGATAACCATTTCCACTTTCTCTGCTATCGTGTAACGCATTCTTGAAAATTGAACACTCGGATTGAATATTTCGAAGTCGTACTCTAGTCGGTAGTCAAACTACTAATAACATTTCTGGATACAGGTAAGCATACAATGCGATGGTATGTTTATTTATGTTCTGCGAACCTTACCAATACTTAGAAGAGCAGTATGACACCAACAACCAGAGAAGACACAAAAGTATTTGAAGAGTGCTTTGAGACATTTTATTTTCTATTGCAGTTGACCTTGCGTGACCTTAAATGACCTTCATAATAGGTCATTGTATTCGTCTTGAAATACACTATGAGAATGTAAAGAAAAAACCATACCGTTCCATTTAAAAAAACAGAGTTGACCTTCGTATCTCCTTGACGTCTCCACCTATAAAAAAATTAATGACATCAGATTACGAGCCCCTCGATATCAAGTAAGTTTGGTCTGATCCTTTTTTTTCTATCTTCAAAAGCAAGCGATTTAATCAGGTAACCTGTTTTAGGTGCCGCACCCTGTATATATTTTTTTCATTTCCGTTTTATGTTCTCTCAGAAAATGTTGCACGGGAAATAAAGATCTAATATTATAATTATTAATATAATTACTATTATCACTTATTATATCAAATCATGAACGATAGAAGTAAGCCCCGTTTCACAGTCAAGCAGACCGTCCGCGTCCGTGCTACGCGCGCGGAGCAAATTACGTTGCGGACCATCCGCTGAACTGTGAAAGCTGTCATAACAATGTAGGTATATGTATAATCTGTTCTGCGCGCGGACCGCGGACGGCGAACGTTTCGCTCGACTGTGAAACGGGACTAAGAAATAGTATAAAGAAAACATGAGATATATTTCGTAGTCGACTACATGGAACTGCTAACCCATATGATATTTCGTTATTAAACCGTAATTTGAACTCAGAAACCTTATTGAATAAATAAGAATACTGCGAAATCTATTTTATTAAACAAACGTTACTCACCCACAAAATATACAGTCAACCACGAAGGTATTTGAACGCACTTTAAAATAGTATAACTTTTTTATGATCGGACCAAACGACCTGACTTTTTTTAGCAATTAGAAGAATTGATTTACCAAATGACATGCAAAAATGATTTTGAAAAAATTGCAATTGCTAAGAATTACATGAGAAAGTAAAAAAGGCACCATTTATAACTTTTTTAGTAGAGTCCATAATGAAAATTTAATATATGTATTTTGTAGATGTATGTTAGTTATACACTTGCTGAAAGTTTCATCGAAATCGGTTGACGCAGAAAAAAACGACACGCATCGAAAAATGTAAGAATCTGTGTATTTTAAGCAGAAACTGACCAAACGTTGCGAAAAACTATGATTTTCACCACATTTAACCACTTGTAGGTCTTGGGTCTTGTTAATCGATTTTGATAATATTTTCAGGATGTGTATACCTAACATAATCTACAGAACATATTATTATATTTTAAATTTTCATTAAGGATCCAAATGAAAAAGTTTTAAAAAACGCTTTTCTTATTTTTGCATACAATCTTGTAAATTTTAATTTTTGTAAAATCTTTTTTGCAGATCATTTAGTAAATCAATGCTTCTAATTGCTTATAAAAACATCAGGTCGTTTGGTACAATTATAAAAAAGGTTATGCTCACTGTAATCTGAAATACAATATGCAAACGGATAGCTAAGCGAAATATCCGCCAAACCCATTTATCAGTAAAGAATGTGAAAGAGAAACAGAACTTTGAATTCGAAAAAGAAACAGCATCAACTGAACTTTTATGGCCAGGATTATCACAATGGAAAAGAATCACCCTTTCAATCCAGTTCAAAGAATTCAGTTGGGATAAGAATCAAAGAACGCACATCCGATCTAAATGCTGTCGCTAATTAATAATAAAGGCGATTATGTACGAGGAATTGAGGAGAACGGGATAACACCCTCCAATAGATATCGATCCTAGAACAATGGATTGATCCATCTATAAAATGGGGACAATTTCATCAGGACCAGTTCAATTCATTGTCCTCATTCAGTTTGTCATCATTCGGCAATCATTCATAAAAATCGATCACTTCGCACGCAATCGTGAATACTCGGTAGCTAGCTCTCAATTCAGTCGAGTTCAAGTCAGTCAAAGTATTCAAATCAGTCAAGTGCGATGTGTGCGTGGACCTCCAAAAGAAGGAAGCGTGTAGCCAACCCCCCCCCCCCCCCCACGAATTCGAATCCGATGACACCATCAACATCAACCTAGGACGTGCAGCAGCTCTCCTACCTACCAACCAAGGTAAAGCAATTGTTCCGTCGCGCAGGAACACGACACATAGGTTTCGTTGGAACAATATTTAGGGTACGTTCGTGACTCAGGGTGCGTTCCGTTTCACGCATCAAGCGCATGGATATCGTTCCGTTTCATTAATGCGCATGATGCGCGCTTGGAAACGCAACGCTTTTCCATGCATTTGATGCGAATCAAAAATAGCTTTGCTTTGCTCGGCATTGCTTTGATACTTGGTTACTAGTTGTCGTAAAAATTGTCATTCGTTACTTTCGAGATTATGATGGTGTGTCGCGTAGACAGATTATTGTATTGGGTTGGCACTATGTGCAATATAGATATTTAAATATGAATAGGTTAGAGACTAGAATGCGCGCGCAGATCAGAGGTAACGCGGCAAGATTCATTTCAATGAATAACAAATAACGACCGTTGTTATAATGATAAAAGCAAGCGTTGTCAATGTTCTCTCGTTGTGTAAAATGTCACAAGTATTATAAAGAGTTCTGTTATATTCAATATCGATATAAAAGTTTAATAAATATTATTTTACATTGATTAAATACTATGTAATTTAATGTATGTGTAACAACATAAAGCCAAGATCCACAACAATTTGGTAGCAGAGCGTGGTTGAGCTCAAACGA
>CM052201.1:533023-641210 GCA_028455805.1 Lasioglossum figueresi
CGGTTCGGCGCGCTGTTCGTCGAAATGTTTAGGTCTGTACGAGGCATTATGTTACTCCCTATGCGGTGACATATTGTATGCTTCGGTATGCTTGTGTGACAAGCAGATGTAAAAATAAATGTAACCCTTAATTGTTAACACTTTAAATATCGTACCGAACCATTAGGCACATATTTTCAAGACATAGTATTATTGGTTCATACAGAAAATTCGATTTTAAATCTGTTACATAAGTTGACCCCCTTAACAAGAAGCTGAAATTGACGAATATTTTACATATAATAAGTTGAAATCAGAGATACTTGCATTCAGCAACGGCGACAGAATTCCATATCTAGCGATAAATAGTTGCTCCGAGACTCTTCTAAGTTCTTCCTGCTGATGCACTATCAGCTGTTGCAGCTCCTCGTGTTTACGTTGCAGCTCGTCTTGAATTTGATTCTGCTGTGGTGTCATTACGATACCTTGCTGATGCAACATCTAGAAATATTCCTAGGTTTTCAGACTTTGATCTAATAAATTTCTCAAAGAATGCATAGTAACAGAAAAGTTTCTAAGTCAATCCTAATTATTTGGTCTACTTTATATAATATTAACAATACGGGTAGACAACAAATTTGATTCACATGTAATAATAAAGTATTTAAAGTAATTATTAGCGTTAGGTTACCAAAAAATGAACGAAACCGGAAAAAAATTATATAGTCAATTATTATAGCCGTTTTGATTTATAGTCATTTCTTAGTCGTCTAATGTTACTAGGAATTCTAAAAGTGGAGATAAGTGTATATTGTCGTATACTTATATTTGTATATTACTAGCAAAATTAACGGTATTGCATATTGTACGAACTCATTGTCAGAGATGAACATTAAAATTTAGAAGATGAACTTTAACCGATAACCGATAACAGATAACACTGTCCAACAAATTTCAACTTTTTTTATGTTTCGCTATAACTGTTGGGTGTCCTTTATTGAGTTTTCTGCGCTGATTCCGAATCTGTCCTTAATTTTTCTCCTACACGCACAGTTTTTGAGAAACATGACTTTGAAAAAAAACCTATTTTTCAATTTAAACAAATATTCTGATGTTATTATATGAGATATTGAATTGTTCTTTACGGGAGAAGATTCTGTAGACTTTCCCGAATACAGTGATATCCAATATTAATACATTATGAGTGTTTAAACATGTTTTAAACAATTATTAAAGACGCAGAGACGCCACTTTTGCATCCATTTTTGAGGATATTTTTCAATTTATAGAAAAAAAATAAGGGTCCAGCGGAAAATCGAACTATACCACGCGATAGAGCAGACTTTCATCTTGAGAAAACATCGTTTCAAATTTTCAACGTCGATGTTTTTTTCGAACCAGAAAGCAAAATATCTTCGCTCGACATGAGTTGCCGCCAGTGGTGCTCTTTCACGAGCGCCCGTTCTAGTGGTGAGCGTCACTGGCGACAACTCATATCGGGAGACGATATTTTTCTTTTTTGTTCGAAAAAAACATCGACGTTGGAAATTTGAAAGGGTGGTATCTCAAGATAAAAGTCTGGTCCATCGCGTGGTATAGTACGATTTTCCGTTAGACCCTTATTTTTTGGGTTAAACTGGAAAGTATCCTCAAGAAATGGTGCAAAAGTGGCGTCTCTCCGAATCTTTTGCTGCAAAGAACAATTCAATATCTTTCATAATAACATCACAATATTTGTTTAAAGTTGAAAAATAGTTTTTTTTTCAAAGTCATGTTTTTCAAAAACTGTGCGCGTAGGAAAAAATTAAGGGCAGATTCGGAATCAGCGCAAAAAACTCTATAAGGGACACCCAACAGTTAAAGCGAAACAAATTTGGTGTTGGACAGTGTAATCATTTCCCGAGAATGATTTTGATATATAACCCAATTGTATGACAAAAGTTTATGGAAGAAATGTCAAACGTAGCTTAGCAAACAATTCTTGATGGAATTTGTGTATGAATATTTGCAGAAGACGCTGCATCGTTGAGGGTGATCAAAACATTTCGTTAATACTGAAGCTTTATAAATATTATTTCTCGTATTCTTAAAACTACAACTAACAATGAGTACCGCAGAATTTTATCTTCAACAATAAAGTAGAGTTACAAAATGAAAGAACATAAATTAAGGTAAAAGTTATCAAATTTATTTGAAAATGTCGTAGACATTTTCAATTTTTTAATACTCAAACATGAAACACAGATATAGAAATTATATCGTAATATCTCTAAGTAGAAGGTAAAAACATTCTCGAAATATATTTATTTCAAGTTTTAATTGAAATTAGTGAGTTAAACGAATTTAACATGTAAATATAAGAAGACCGTAGTGAGTAATCGACATCTAGCTTGGAAATGATAAAAGAAGACGTAATATTACGTAAGCAACACGCAACTACATATAGTTTCTCATATGACGCGACACGGCGTTACGTCAGTTGCTGCAAATGTCTTAACAGCATTAAACTTGTATGTTCCTCGAATGTTACAACTATTTGAAATTACTTATAATTCATGTATCAAAAAGGAGTTCAACATTTATTCTATTTCCTCATCACTAGACTGCGGATCTTTGTGCATGTATGAAGAAATTGGATGAATGAAATATAAAACCTTAAAGAATTAGAAAATTCCAAGAATACTATTACGATGAAATGAATTTTTATGTAACTCCTACTGTCTACAATCGTTTCAGAACATTTTTATTTTGCATAAAGATCCGCAGTCTACTCGGCAGTTTCACCAAATAAATTCTTAATATGTGTTACGGTCAATGTGTTTAACATGGGCATTATATGTACACATATAGTACATATAATTACAGTAGTTGTGTACGTTTGGCATTTTGTATAATGTCCACGGTTCGTTGGGCAGTGTGTGGAATTCATAGTTGACATTCTTTTATCTTCATCTTCGTCTCTGTCCACTCAATCGTGTTTTGAGTTGTGTGAACATGTCGACTAGTTCACGTACTGTAGAGTACACAGGAAGTAAAATTGATTGGTCATGGATTTTCATATGCCTGTTGGGCGGCCCTCTCTGTCCTTCACAATAGAGCTCGGACTTTTACCCGGGTATATGAGATACCCGGGTACCCGAGTACCCATGAGATAGCCGAGTATCCGGGTACCCGGGTACCCGGGTATCTCATAAGACAGCCGTGTCCCCGGGTATCCGAGTATGCCATATGCTTTACTTGATTATTGAATTATTTTATATTTTACAAAAATGATATATACGACTAAGTATTTTTCAAGAATTGTTTTTATTAATTTGGTAAGACTTCAGAACCCCCCCTTCCTTTCGACATGTGACATACGTCATTCTATTCGTTTTGACATGCTGAACAGAAAATGTATGTGTCATTTTTGGCTGAAACGAATAGTTTTCGAGATATTCGTGAAAAACTGCAGTTACTACACATTGAATTTTGTATATACGTGTACGTCCGTGCTGTGCGTGTGCGTCAGCACGATGCGACCGCTCGTCAACTGTTTCTACAGATATATTACTAAATACGTTCGTTGAACGGTCTATATACCGCGAGAACTTTTTCTACTCCTGGATTTTAGAAGTTTAGCCCAGATTAACAACAACTTCAGTTATCTAGCCAAACCTAACCCAAACTAATATCATTTCCGCTCGCCCCTAAAATAAACTTTTCCGAGAAACACTGGGTGGGTGTGTGTGTTATTATCGCAATATGTATTCACTCTTCATCATCGTATGTTTGAAAAAGTTCTTGCGGTATATAGACCGTTCAACGAACGTTGCATCGTGCTGACGCACACGCACAGCACGGACGTGCACGTATACACAAAATTCAATGTGTAGTAACTGCACAGTTTTTCACGAATATATCGAAAACTATTCGTTTCAGCCGAAAATGCCACTTACATTTTGTGTTCAGCATGTCAAAACGAATAGAATTACGTATTTCACATGTCGAGAGGAAGGGCGGGGGGGTTCTAAAGTTCAGCCATTAAGGCTACAGCCGCGTTTGTGGGTAAAATTCGCCCCCGGCGGTAGTTCAGTCTAACTTGGGCCATTCGATAGCCTATCCAAAAAGACCCGGGTCTGCCAAGTTTCAGCCTCCTATCTCATCTGTAAGGGTAGTTATTGAAGAAAAACGAAAAACCAGTTTTTGGCCCATTTTCCCCATTTATTGCAAATTTAAAATTATGAAAAAAATCTGACGTATTTCGGATACTAAGCCTCATATTCTGTATCATTTTCAGATTTTTTAGTTGCAAACTATGGTTGTAATCCCGTACCACTCATGAGTATACTTGACATTTTATGCATTTATGGCATAAATGATTTTGTGCAATTTAAAACAATAAAGAAATTAAAAGAACGTTGATATATTAATTTAAATTTATTAAAATCGTTCAAGAAAATAAGTAATCGTAATATGTCGTCTGCTTCTTGCTATTGATGCAAACGATTTTAATTTTGCATAAAGATCCCCAGTCTATTCATGAGATACCCGGGTACTTTGGGTAATTTTTGTTTACCCGAATACCCGGGTAATTTTTGTTTACCCGGGTATCTCATTAGTCACAGCTCTACTTCACAACCTAACCACAACTCACTCTCAATTTTTTTAAGTGACTTGGGATTAGGTCGTGGGGGAAGGGAGTGGGTGGTGATGGTCACCTCGACCACGCATACGAAATCCATGACCAATCAAATTTACTTCATCCTTTTAATTTCCTTGTCAGAGCGATTCAGTACATTGACCACCACCCTCTCGACATTCTGTACAATGACCGGACATTTTATAGATTGACCGAAACTTGTTAAGGGCATTTTGTACAACGTCTTTTGGAACGGGCATTCTACACAGTGCCCAGTCATTCTATACAATGCCCACGTTAAACACATTGAGCGTAACAGATTAGGGTGGCTCTTATTTTCGACTTTTCAATTTCTTTGATGGCACTCTTCAGAGTTGTACCAAATAATTAAAAAAAAATTGTGCAAAGTTTGAGGATTAAACATTAAGATAGTTAATGTAATGCTCATAAAATCGTTTTTCTCATATATCTTCTAAACCATTTACCACGTCAAAAAATATGTTAATGAAAACTTATAGATCTGGACAGGCTGCGTCTTTCATGTGCTATTACTTTTTTTGTAAAACAAACAGTTTTACCGAAAAAAATTGAGAAAAATGTCGAACCAAAATCCAAAAATTTTTTCTAAAATTTGAAAATTCAAGTGTGGTTTCTTTATTTCCGGAAATTCTGTGTATATTTTTTTAAAGTCTTAAAAATTCTTGAGTTCCACTTTCTCATGGCCAAAGGTCCTATCAACGTCTGATTAACGAAAAAAAAATTGACCCGACCAGGATTCGTACCTGATTCAAAAAGTCTTCAGCGATTTCACAGTCGGAGACAATAGCCGCCGCAGCAATCGGCGTCGTTGAAATTGCCTCCGAAATATTCGAAGATATCTACATAATATTATTTTGATTATTAAAAGTTTGAAAAGGTCTCAATCGTGTATGGTGTTAGGTAGAATATTCATGAATTTTTTCATAATTTTTTATCGAACATGGTCTGATTAAAAATCAATTTGGATGAGCACTTTTAACCATCTTATTCGGCTGTACCTTAAAAATCAACGAAAATATTATTTGAAAAATAAAAAATATATTTCATTATACATTATTAAACCCGATTTTTCAACAACAAAAAATTTAGTCGAAATTTCATTTTGATATCTTTTTTAGATCAGAAATTATATTATTAGAAGCAAAATGTGCTCCGCGCCACGCCGGGAATCGAATGCGCGCTAACTCCGGATTCCGACTAGGGCTGTAATTTTTCCGAAGTTTCTAAGTCTTCGAATTCTTCGTAGTCTTCAAAGTCTTCAAAATTTCTAAATTTCGAAGTTTCAAAGTTTCGAAGTTTCGAAGCTTCGAAATTTCGCAATCTTATACCGTGTCACGATTTTTGATAAATAAAAATATTAACTGTCAGTCACCGGTGACTGACATTGAAGTTTCCGTTTGAACTTTTCGTAATTAAATTATATTTAAAAAATTAAAACATAATTATTGAATTATATTTGCGCGAAGAAACAAGCGCAAATCCGAATGTAGATAGGTAAACTCTCCACCTACCACATATCTACCGTGGCCGTCATAATAATTTACTACGGAGGTTCGAAATTAAAAACTTTGATTCTCATCGCCTTCGAATTACCAGAAAGCTAACCTTCGAAGGAAAATTACAGCCCTAATTCCGACACGTCCGTCGAAACAACGGTAACGTGAAATTCGGAGGAACGCTTGTCGTCCAGTCGAACGTCGAACCATAGATGAGATATGGAGCGCTTTCCACACGCATGCGCGAGTTTTTGCAGGGACGCATCTACGTCCGAAGTTTGTGGGGGACTATTGGGGGGACAGTAGTGGGGTATTAGCAGGGCGACCAAGGTACCCGATTTTCGTACATGACTGAGGCTAGAATCGTCGCGCATGCGCGTGAAAAGCGCCCCATATCTCATCTCTGCGTCGAACAGGCAGTTCACACGTACAGGGAAGAGGTACGATTGTGTGTGCAGCCCGCGTGTAATCGAACAGACACTCACACAGACAGTGTAGAGGTACGTTCGTGTGTGACGCATGCGCAGTAGAGGCAACGTGCTACGACGGTAGACCAGAGCAGTGTTCCGATTGAGGATACATTTTCTCGCGCATGCGCGGCAATTTCAGCCTCAGTAACGTAACCTTTTCGATGAAATCGGGTAGCTTGAGCACCACGCAGACTTTTAAAAATTTACTACCTATGAAATATTAAAATTTAACATAATTAAAACTTATTCTTTATTTTCTCTCTCGTCCACCAGTCGTCCCGCCAACAACACCGGTACACTCCCGCCAATATAACTGCCACAGGCCGTCAGGGCCCTGGCCGCTCTGCTGCGTCATTGTAGATACGCTACTGTTTTGGTCGCGCATGCGCGAGAAAGTGTATCCTCAATCGGAACACTGGGCCAGAGTGGGAGGCCCAGCCGGCCGAGCCGCAGGAGGGGAAAGTTCCACGGTTCCACGATTCTGGCATCACTGACCAGCACCATCAACCCCCGACATTTGTAAACTCCCGACCGACTCTCTACCCGTTAAAATTCTGTTCATTCTTTTCCATTTGGCCCTCCGTTTTCGATTCAACATAAATTCTTATTTATGTGCTATTTCTAAATAAATGTTGAAAGTCTGTGCACCTTATCACGTCTCGTGGACCCCTCCACTAGCGAAAGTCTCGAACCCCGTTTAGGAAACAGGCAGCCGCTCGTCTGTTTCCGACTCCTCGATTACTGACGATCCTTACGGAAAGTCTTAACACGTAACAAGATATTTGAGAAAAACGATTTTATAAGCATTAAATTAATTATTTTAATGTTTAATCCATTTTGGGCACGTTTTCCCGTTATCTGTGGGCACTCAAACTTTGCACAGATTCTTTTTTGATTGTTTGGAACAAGTTTGGGGGGTGCCGTAAAATAAATTAAAAAGTCGAAAATAAGAGCCACCCTAAAGCCTACGTTAAACACATTGCTCGTAGCGGATACATAGGCACAAAAACTGAAATAAAAATTGATTATTTCGATTTCTTACCTCGTGAGTAGGAACGGTCGACAGAATTGGACCGGCGGCAGGTGCAGCAAAACCAGTTGTAACCACAGGTTGTAGATTCACTGTTGCATATTGCGTCTGTTCCATAAAGTTAATACAACTCTGATCAACCTCTAACTGAGATTGCTGTGGCTGCTGTTGCTGCTGTGATCTGCTATCGATCTGAGGTATCTGAGTTTTCGAATTGTTAACAGAAGTGCATTTCGATCGCGATGCGTGCGTTATTTGCGAGTGTGGCGAACTTTGCATGGAGGCTGACATCGAAGAACTATCGGAGCCATCAATATGATGCCTCGGTCTAGTATTGGAAGCTACCGACTTTGACGACTTTGACGATTTCGATGGCCATTGAGTCGATGGAATTGAGCAAGATGTCGTTACCTGCAACGTTCAACAAACATTTATGCCTAATTCTATATTACTTTTCTTGTAATAGAAATTAATTTAAATCAAATTGAACATTGTTAATCGATCTTTTAAAATATTTGAGTCCCTCGAAGACAAATAATACTCATTGGTTTATTTGGAGGAATATAGTCGAGTTTTTAATATTTAATCTTGTAGCATATGGAAAATTTTCTTGATAACACTATTCGACACATATTCTAAAGAGACGATGTTGCAAAATCATGTCGTTTGTATATTAAAAACGAATTAAAATCAATTGCAAAATTTGCCACCGAACAGACAGACAGACAGACAAACAAACAAGAAAGCGAGCTAATAAAAACGTGGCAAAATGATTTACAGCCTCTGCCAACGCCATCCGTAAGTAGCAAAGATCTGCTTTATCGAGTGGTGTACTTAGCTGTGATTTTAATTTTCTCCCACATACATAATTTTTAAAACACATTGTAGATTGTCCATAAAAATTATACCAATTTAAGTGTTCTTTTCACTGTAACCATTGATTAAACATGTCTCCATACTTATAACGTAACATTTAGCTTTATCACTTTGAACAATATAGCTGTTATTCGATTCAAGCACAAGATATTTTCGCAGTTAAAAGTTGCGTTTTCTTTTAAAATTTATTTTCTTAAAAGCTACAGACGAGCGTTAAAAATGTATGGATTCGTACTTGGCGCAGACAAATCTATTAAAGCGTGTATTAAAAATTAGAAATTCTTTAAAAAAGTTCAAATCGTACATAGAGGGTTCACTCTATCGCGTGGTGTAGTTAGATTTCGCTGTATGATATTTCATTTTCAAAATACAACAAACTGGAAAACGCCCGTGGAGAAAAGAGGTGCGTTAAAGACGTTTCGCTCTCTTTAAACACCGTTGAAACGTATTTAATTGTTCATAATGTGATAAAAAAGTATACTATTGCAAAATTGTTATTGAACAGTGTTATCTACGAAATAAATATAACATCGATCGTACCAGCTGTTGTTTTACTGTCATTAACACGTCTTCGTTTTGTTCTTTTCCAAAAGCTTCGGACTCCTTGCGCAATTCTTTAATTACATCGATATAACTAACAACATAATGGGTACAGACGATAAACTCGGGCTTTGAGTTCCATTGATTGTAGGTGATATAAAATCTCGTTTGCAACCATATCCATTGCTGGCCCTTTGTAAGGAATCTATAGTAACAAGAAGTTCCTTCTCCTTTCTGCATCACTGCGTATAGCACTCAAATTAATGAGAATCTTCATATTATTCAGAATAAGTGTCTTTTGCATGGGTACTTACGGGATTCGTGGCACATGACGACCTTATCTAAATCATCCACATGGTAATAGTCGTAGCCAGAAGTACCAAGAACTTCGAATGGTAGGTACCCAATAATGGGAGGCGCTCGATGGTCCAAAAAGAGAAATTTCCATTCAAGACTATGTCTGGAAGTGAACTCTGATTTGGTATTGTCCATCACGGATAACTCACGGATTAACTGAGGCGTTTGAAGACGTCCTGTACCCACGAAAATCAATCTACGGGGGAGTATAGAATGAATTTATAAAAATTGGAAAAAATTATTTATTATCATACACAAAAGCTATTACTTCGTATCCATTCCCCCTGTCGTCCCGAATTTTGTATTTGGAAGAAGATTATCCACTTCTGAATCGACATCAGAACCTAAAGTAAATAAAAGAATAAACAGATCTTTATATTTAGTTGTGTTATTATAAAGTACAGTGTAATGATAGAAATAATAAAGGGTAGTGGTTCTATGAACAAATGAACAAATAAACAGATTTTTTCGTAAGGAACTTTGTTTGCGAATAAATTAATTTTTATCTGTTACATGGTTACTGTCGCGAGTACTTGAGTACAGTTTGCAACATTCGAAGAAAACCGCAAAGTAAAGGACAGAATCCTTACATTGACTAATTGTAAGTTGTTGTTGCTAATAGGAAAATTGCCTCTTCGTATAGTCTGTTTCACGTAACCACACCATTCATCCATTATATTATAATTATGTTTTTTATAAAACAATGCTCCCTACAAAAAAATTGTACTCTACATTTTTTGACTTATTTATTTTAACGTAACTTTTAAAACTGTGTAGATCCAGTATGGAATACTGTATGTAACTTACGAAAATATCCGATAAACTGCACGAGCTCGTATATAGGATTATCTTGAACATTTAGGCCACCCCTCTTAATATGACATGAAAAACATATTTGGTCCTCTACGAATGAGAATAATATATATTGTTAACGAATGTTGATTATTTAGTTATTTACAATCGGAGAACTACCTTTCTTAACGTTTCGTCGGTCTCTTGTGTCGACAGGATTCAATAAAACGTTGTATAAAGGTGATTGATCCTCTTGGTAAGTTATGTCATAAATAGTCGTGTTTTCCAGCTCCTTTGGAAGGTAGCCAAGTAGGGATGTAACACTTTCGGACACATAATAAATGCGCCCGCTTGAAGAAAATACCATTATAAAACCGTCCAGAGCCTACATTGAAAAAATTGTTTCTGGTTTTATCGATCAAGAAATTCGTACGGATTGCACTGTAATTTTTGGTTGCTTATATGTAATCTGTAGTATATAAGTTTCAGACTCGATCATTTTAATCAAAATGTTAACTAGTTTTTACTTTGGAATAGGTACTTATTAGTTGCCAGCCCATGCATATATCTTACCGATCGAACTCTTATCCTCTTGTATAACAAAAGTAATGAAAATTAGAGATAATTTTAAACTTGTAGTTAGTGAGTTAGTTACATTCTATCCTTTTCTTATTTCTGTTACTTACTATACGAATTCTCTATTTTTCTATGTTTTAATACAGTGGCCGAAATAATGATTGGTTCACTTCAATTTGTTGACATAATGTTGTATTTAATGCAGTATTTTTTATTTTATTTATTATTATTTATTCATTCTAATATGATTAACAAAATACACAGCTCAATTGAATAGCACAATGTTAATTAATATCAATTACAAATTTTCTATTACAACACATGAGATTTAGTTGCGAAATAAACATAGGTTCATTATGTATTTTTACATAAAAAATTAAAAAAAAAAAGAAAATAAAAGTAACTCAATACTTAGTTGAACCACCTTTGTGTTTTATAACTTCAAATATTCTGCGTGGAATTGATTAAATTAATTTTTTGTAATGTTTCTAATTTAATTTCAGATCACGCCTCTCTAATCCCATTTTTCGATTCTTGAACAGTGCTACGTATACTGTTCTCCATTGTCGTATACCTTTCGTGCTAATATTCCCCAAAGATTTTCAATCGGATTTAAGTCCAGACTCCTTGATGGCCAGGGTAAAACTTCAACTTTCACTCCCTCAAAGTAGTTTTTAATTGTTTTTGCACGATGTATTGCTGCATTATCGTGTTGGAATATTAAATTAGGTCCACCAATCTTGTCGCCATATTCATCCAGTACGTATTCCAATAGTTCCTGATATTTTTCAGCATTGACTTCTGGTGGAAACCATATTATCGGAGTCTTACCGTTTCAGCCGAATGCAGCCCAAACCATTACAAATACTCCTCCTTGAACTCTTGTCATTTTTATATTTTTTTTATCACGCAGATCGTGCCAGTATTATTAAAACTCATTTGGGCTATCCAAATTAAATTTTTTTTCAACGGAAAAAAATCGCCTTGTTCCACTTTTCGGTCCATGACATATGATATTTTGCAAACTTTAATCTCTCGTCCTTGTGGAATTTAGTTAGCGCAGGTTTTTTTGCTTTTCTAGAATATTTAAGTCCCCACACGATCTCAGAACTTGCTGTACACGTCGAACACCAACTGGCAAGTCTATTTTCATTTTTATTTTAAAGACATTAAGCCTATTTTGCCGTGCTTCTTGAAAAATTTTACTTTTTCCCCTATGTGTTAATTTTTTTCAATGACCTGTAGATTTTTTACTGCCGTAGTTTTCTTTTAATGTTAAAAAATTGTTTATAACATTTAATGATCTTTTTAATCTTCTTGCAATTTCTGTGTTAAAGATACTCATATTGTGAAAAGCAATAATTTGGCCTTTCTCGTTATCGTTTATCGATTTCCCCGTGTCATTGTACTTTAATAATATCAAATGAACATAAAATATTTTTTATAATTTTTAAACTTCATAAATCTGTGTACTTACCATACAGAAACGTTCAAAAAATTGCACTATCAATGGTAATTTTTAAATATTTCTCCGTGAACCTAAGATTATTTCGTATCTTGTACTCGATAATTTTCAAAGTATTTTTGAGACAGGTACGTCTTTACACAAATACTGTTGATAGTCGACTGACTGCTTACACAATGTGTAGAACACATTCTCGCGAAATAAAAACAAATGCCACAGTACACTTCCGAAAACGAAAATAAAATTAGACGCAGTAAACCAGCCGACGCGGCTAGTGAACCTATCATTATTTCGACCACTGTACATCTATTTACCGTCGTCGCTAATAATTGTCGCTTTAACTGTGAATGTCTTTTAATTTAAGAACATCAAGAAAAATATAAACCACAGACAATCTTCCATACGTTTTTTTACAACTTATAAGTATACTCATAATCGTTAATATTCGCAAAGGTATTAGAATTCCTTTAATTTATTTTTATTGATCACGTTGATAATACCTCCAATATCAGGTGCGTAAATTCTTCGTTCGATAGAAACGATGGCTTCCAATCTTCTTGAATTTCATGCACTCTTGATCTAACAGCTATTTCTGCAGTATTTACAAAGTTCGCATAATGTAAGACAAGAGGAAAATAATCTTTTATATTAATTAAGTTATACTCACCGTTATGATTTTTTAAGAATAATATCGTAGATTTTAATACAGTTGATTTATCCATTTTTCGCGTATTTGAACCAACCATGCTCCCCAGTTCGTTCACCAGCATGTTGAATTGATCGCGTCGCTTCTTTTCACTTAAATTCCTCGATTTCCTAATAATCGAAATAATATTGTGATGAACAACAATTTAAAAGGTACCTGAGCAAAGAATACGAACAAGGATCTTCTAATTAAAATCTTACCGCTTCGTATCATCTTTGTCATCAATGTCATCTTCCATTGTGTCACTGAACATAAGCCTTTTAATTACTAAACCAAATCTTAGAACAATGTAATCTATAAATTGGTGGTAGGTTATAATTTTTCAATGTACGTATCGGACATGTCAGTTTCGTTTTTAAAAGGAAAAGTTCATTTTGGAACATTTGGAAAAAGGAACATTTCTTATTACCAGTTGCACCAATCAGTTCACCTGATTGTATAGGAAAGTATAGTTGTTTGATATACAATTCACTTGTTCACTACTGCACAAATACATATGTATGACATCTTTTTTTTGTTTCGATTAATACAGTATTTACGTATTTATTTATTCAAACGGTATAGACTTTGGGTAATCACTGAAAATAATTTGTTCTTAACACGATTCCATAGCCGACATTCTATTTATGATAACAAGGGAGAATAATGATTAAAATCCTTATGGAAACTGTATACGTACATACAACGATCAATAGCGTTTGAACTAATAGGAGGACTGTTGTTGTGTAACACGTGTGGTAATCAATATTGGCCACGTGTATGGGGTTTTGGATGATCACCGTGAAAAGTATTTCCATAAAGTTATTTTTCTTCTCCATGAGATTTCGCAAACAATTTTAGTGGATAAATTATACAATTGGCCATACGCAAAGAAGTAATAAGTCCATATCTAGGGTAAATCAAATATTTTAACAATAAACAATCATTTTTAATCATTTCCAAATTTTAGGAGAACGGGATAGTATACAAAAAGAATTAAAAGACAAACTCTAGACAAATGAAATACGTAATTTGTGCAACATACAGTTACTCAAATGCAATAACAGTAATAATCTAAATGAACAAATTGTAATCGACTATAAAAATGTACTGCTTAGACGTTTTGAAATTGTTGTTTCTAATTGGCGTAGCAGAGGAAAAGCAGGTTAAAGCAATACATATATTCTGAAAGTACGAAGTAAGGTAAATGTTGGAGGAAATGAGAAAATTCTTCGAACAAAGATAAATTTCAATTCGATCTTATTTTCAAAATTATATTCGATGTCGATGAATCTTATAAATAATCGGACCGCATGCTGCAAAATATGATGCTCCGCGAGTCCATAACTCAGTCTCGATTCTAATTGGTTTACAAGTTGGCCAATAGCCTGATTTCCGATGATCGATAATAATAAAGTTCCTTAAAAGTACAAACTACAGTGGTTTCTGTGCCGTAACCGTACAACATAAGAGATGTAAAGAATGCTGTGAGAAATACTATGCGGTCAATGAATCGTCCAGTCAGTTGGTCGTGGTAATTCTGACCAGACATCCGTGTCGTTCGTTATAAATGAAAATTGTTCGCTGATGGCTTGCCAGTTGGCAATTTTTGGAATGTTATGAAAACTCATTGACATGGACTTACAATGAATCGAACAACTAATCGACGCAAGGCGACGCGATGCGACATTTCATACAGATCGTTTAAGTTCCAGATTGGGACTTGTTGATTGGATCATTGCCACTCACTCGGATTGTCGAGAGGAACGTCCTCGCGAATAACTCGCCATGTAACTTGGTCCGCGGTTTTGTTGTCGTTGTCACGCAGCTGTACTTATTGCGCTGGCAAGCGCGTTACTCCACCGATCAATGCTCAGATCGTGTGATCTGTGTAATCCGTGCGATCCTCGCTCTCTCGAGGTTGTCCCTGCTGGCTGTAGGCAGCACGCGTGGAATTCACTTGTTCGGGGTGCCACTGTCCCCAACAACATTGACACATTTTTCACCACGTCTTCGAGACCGATTCGCACGCGCTAGGCACACGCACCATTCGTTAATCTATCTAACGATTAGCCAAGTCAGCTACGTACTTATGACGCTTGCGTACCAGCTTGCAATGGAAGATCCGTCTGCACGGTCGTGCACCGCCTGAAGTTGCATCGACTACGGAACTAGACGGGAGAACGCATGCTCTCCATTCAAACTGGATACCTACCTGCTGCATGTTCGACACTGATTTCTTCACTTTTTCTAACGTTTTTCTTAAACGTTTCTGCTCTCCGAATTCGGTTTGGTCTTTGCCTGCTCCGAAAAGGGAAGTTCACGAAATTGACAATGATGATAAAGTAGAATTCTGAGTGAGTCGTACGAAACATAAAGATGATAGAGCGAGTATACTCTCGGAACACGGAATCATAAAGGAAGGTTATTCGGAAATTTATAGAGATTGAACACTACGTTTGAAAATATTTAAAAAAACTGGAAATAGTTCTTTTAAGAGTTTTATCAAATGTATAATGACAAATTGCTAAATCAGAATTATTATTCGAAGATTCTAAACACTCTAAAGAGTTGTAAAGGAAACAAAATTTATTCAGTTTTCGGTTTAAAACATCAAACTGTTAAATATTTCTTTCCTTCCTCTTATCGAAACATTTTTGGTGAAGTCGATTCACTACGATCGTATGCACATTCTTAGCGTTACAACTTGATCTCGGTGTAATACGTATTGACGTACAAATACAGTAACATCTTTTTTGTTCCACTGTATAAACGTACGATAGACATTTTAGATATTTAAAAATGTTCCATCGATTTTTTATTCGATTTGTTCCTAAGAAAAGGATGTGTATCGCTAAGGGTTGAATTGGAACTGAACTGAACTGATGCAGTATGAAATCTGAAAAATTTGCCGTAGAACATTAGTAATATAATGTAGTTTGTAATACTACTCGCAATCATAGCTACATATATGAATTTATTGTTAAAACTGAAGCGTAAATTCCAATATAAAACCCGACACATTTCTTGAAACATATGCTATTTGCTGAATGGTCGCACGATTAATTTTAGTTTAACAAGTTACGACCTTAGAAGGTATTTCAAACTCTACAAAAATTCTTTTGAAATATTAACAATTTGTTCCAATTTTTCATGTTAAATGCTTATCAACTTTCATTCGAGTTTTAAAATAAGTACCAAAAACTACCTCTCTTATTGTTTGTAGACCACCTTCTGGATGCATTATACTGTAAAAAAGCAATTAATTTTACTTGCCCATCTTCGCCCGAATCGGAAAAAATAGCCAAAACGTAGCGTATTCACACCCGAGACTACAGCAACGGCCACCGCGTGCACGGCCTGTCGCATTTCACGCATTTCCGATAAACTGATAAAAAAAATTTCGAATAAGAGTTGGTCAGTAATGATACGATAATGAATTGAATTTTTATTTAATAAGAGAAATAAAGATTATTTTCAATTTTGCTGAATTGTATATTTTTTTCATTAATTGGTGCACCTTCGTGTCCTCTTTAGAAAAGATTTAGTAGTCTTAGGTCGAAATGAATTAGTTTAGAAGTTATTGATTTTCTGTTGACACCCAATAAGAGGCACCACATAACAGTGTGTGACGTAGCGTTTCAGGAAAAGTACAGCTAACTTCAAGCAAGCTTTCCGTGATCTGTGGATGTGCATGATGTGCATGATGTGCATGATGTGCATGATGTTGATGATGTTCACGATGTTCACGATGTTCATGATGTGCATGATGTGCATGGGCAGAGAACGCAGAGAGACCGTTTGCTGAGAGTGCGCAGTCGCGGCTTATCATTGCATTGCCATCTTGGAATTGTATGCCACGAGGTGAACGGGAAAGGCATACTGTATCGTTCGGCACGGCTGATTGGCCGATCGTAATTCGTAATCCGTAATCCATAATGCACTATTTGAAATAGTACGACAATAACGCTACTACACGTCGAGCATTTTCTCGAAAGAATTCAAGAAACACGCGTAAACTACTCGCGATAGTAATATGCACTTCGAAAGCTAGGATGATGCTTACAAATTCAAATTAATTACATATGTTTCTTAAAAATCGTTCCGCCTGGAACCATAGTTTTAGTCCTTCCTGCCACAAAATAATTTTACTAAATGGCTCTGTTCACTAAATGATTTTACTAAATTACTAATGATAATAAATTGCACAATATGAAGTTGCGAAATACCAATTATGTAGGTTGTTGATATTATAGGTATGTATATTCTATTGCGTTCCAAACTGTGAATGAAACTGCAGCGCAGCTTCATAGATAATGTAGATATAATTAGCTAATTGCATAGTTACGTGGTAATAAAGAGTTTGGAAGGAAGACGAAGGAAGGGAATATTTTGATTATATTTTCGGTAGGGAAATTAGACATACGCACGAATAAATTTTACATAATGTTTATTATTTATAGTGTACTCAGAAATGTCGGGCCTCAACCAGTGGGCCTCCTCTTTTTTGACATATTTGATCAGTAAACATCACATTGTTAATTTTCTTCTAACCCACACAGTTTCTTTTATATTGTTCTGTCTATTCAAAGTGATGCGCAAGCTGTTCGTACGTTAACAGTAAAAATTTAACCATTTTTGATTTGCACGATATACGTGTTTGTTTGGCGTCAAAGTAATTCATAAAACAAACATCGAAACGAAAAGATTTCTTCTCAGTCGTTATATTTTCTCCCATTCGAATATGTACGTGCAAAGCACGCGACAAACCAGTAAATTAAATCGACTACGATCAGTTTGCGCTCCGCAGAAAATAGATGATATCCAGCATTTTGTTGATTCTCTTCCATTGATTCAACATGCCAGCATATTTCTTATAACAAAACATCGAATATAACAACTGCATAGAAAAAAGAAAAAGGAAAAATGAAAAAACAAAACGAAAGTGGAGAAGTGTGTATTATTAGTCGCCAACTGTTCAGGATTACGAATTTCGTTTCTGCGTGGTTCCGATGGCCAATAATTAATAATTATAATATTAATATATATTTAGATATAATATATGTATGTATATATATATATAATAAATATATATATATAAATATATATATATGTACATGTATCCGAGCACGGATGTATCGTTAGAACGCAACTTAGTATATTAGTTAACTTCGCATTCGTATTACAAAAGTTGTCGTCGGAATTTGAACGTCGATTTAATCGACAATTAGAAAAAATGCATCGGTTATCATTTTATAATCACCCTCTTGATCGTCATTCCTCAACATTCTTCCTCTTTAATTCCATCATCGAGCCGATACTCGAGGAACTTCTAGACGTGACGGGCACAAAACTCGAAAAAAAAACAGGAATCAGGATTTGGTTGAGGATGGGGAAGTGGGTTCAGAGGGAGGAGAGAGGGACTAACTTTCCTTTTCTCATTTTATTCATATTACAGTAACCAACCACACCCGCTGTACAGGCTTCTGATCGACTATTCGTCCTCGTCGCAGACATTGAAAAATTAGGATTCGCGTATGTCGGTCTCAGAGAATGAAAATGGAAGGGAGCATCTCGGATCGTCGACGTTTCTCGCATCGATCGCGGTAGACGTTGATTTACACCCCCTTCCCTCCCTTTCCCTCCTTCCCACCGTTTCACTCTTCGATCCGACGAATTGAGAATTAACCGGCTCGGTCGTCGAAGGGTCAATTATTTCTTTGAAACAACTAGGATTTTCTCTTCTTCGTTATTTGACTATCGTCGATTCTGAAAAGTTCGTGTCGAATCGAGCCGAGAGAAGCGAATCCCTTGTTCGACGATCTACCTCCGTGAACATAACGAGGATCAAATTTCGACCCGTCGACCACCGATTAGACGGTTGTACGCTAAGGAAATCAGCGCGGAAGCAATAGTGGCGCGCGAGTACCTTTCTGTTTGATCTTCCACTTTTTCCGTTCAAGATCTCGTCGCATTAGGAATCGAAGGGGACTGAATATTCGAAAAATCTCGGTAAAAATATGTGTAGCGCGACCCGGCGCCACTCGACTTGCCGACGCTTCTGGCCCACCTTAATTAATTTTCTTAAATCTTCGAAATACTTCGTCCAGGCTTGGCGCTATTACGAAATTCATCGTTTACAGTATCATATTATATATATATATAATATATATATATATAATACATATATTATATTCTACATTACATTACTATGTTCGAAAAATAATATTACAATATATATTTTGTGTCAGTATGCGTATGCGTATGCGTATGTGTATGCGTATGCGTATGTGTATGTGCATGTGTATGTGTATGCGTTCTTGTGTGTGCGTGTGTTGTTGTTGTTTGTTGTTGTTGTTATTGTTGTTACGTGTATTATCATATTATTTTTTTTCCTTGTTATTCTCCTTGTTCGTTCTTTCCTCTGCGATAGTGTACACTTCTGAACTATCGCAATTTCCATCATTCTTTCGTTTCCCCTATCTTACGCGCTGTAGTACCTAAAATGTACAATTAATTAGTTTATAATCGACGACTCGATGCTGCTGAGAGGACTGTCAACCTGCGTTTATCTGCGTTCGTCCCTCTGAACGGTCGTATAAAATTATTATTAATATTATTATTATTATAATTATTATTATTCTATCTGCAAGTCACGAATACAAATCTCTCGTTCGTTACAAAACTCGAGTTCCATATGAATTATTACGTATACCGAACGGGTAGATCAGTTGTCGATCGTTTCTATTATCGACTTTCGTTTCGGTCGAACAAACGAAGTACGAGAATAACAGTAGACAACCACTCTAGCCGTTCCTCGCCACGGAATGCCCTATAAAATTTATCATCGACTTATCGTGAAACCTGTTGCTTCTCTCAGCAGTACGCGCGTCACATTACCAACTCCATTTGGTGTGTTCGTGTTGATGCAAAACGCTTCTCTTCCCTTTCTCTTCATTTTTTTTTAATTCGAATAACAACCATTTTCCTTTTAAATTTGTTTTACTAAATATATCACAAACTGCCGGCGGCTAACACAGCCTCTGTGTTCGTACCGAAAGCATCCATCGCACCTGTTAACGACAAGTCTTAAATCATTTCCACGAATTTCAATGGATTTCTTTTTCTTTTCTTTCATTTTTGTATTCAGGTAAAAATGAATTTCGGTATGAACGCTCAGACTACCGCCAGAAAAGTATAACGTTAAGGGATACATGTTAATAGTTACATCACTGTCGGAAGACGCAACGTGCCGGAGGGTCTTCGGCGGCTTATGTAAGTTTCCGCCGGGAACCTTTCGGTCTCGTCTCCGACGTACGGTTAGTTTAAGTTGTCGAACTATAATAGAAATTTTTTCTGTTTATTATGCTGCCACAGAAGTTTCTCTGTTCATTTCGTGAAACTGTAAATACATTTTATATTTCGATGAGCTTACGATGTAAGCTGTAAGAGTGTAGTTTGTTTTATATTGCTTACGTTGCTCGATAATCTTGCGAATTATGCCGAATAAGTCACGAATATAAAGATTTTCTTCTCCGTTCGTTTCAATGAATTCAACTTTCTCTCGTATTTCTTATTTCTTTTCGTTCGTTTCATTTTATTTCGTTTCGGAATTTTTCTCTTTAGAAAACTTGTAGTCAAGGGGGGCAACCGTGTTAATATACCAGAAGGACATGACAGGGAAAGGTGTGGGACAGAGGAGATTAAGCCATCTTTCGACTATACAACGACGTACAATGACTACACAGAATTATTCTTCTCGAGGCTACATGCAATCGGTTACTAATACCGCGAAAAGGAACTACTATTCTAACATTTAGTTGGTGATATATGAATGCGTAACTCGAAGGAAAAGTCTTAGAACGCAAATGCTTTCTCATGATGTGCAAGCTGGTCGCTATGGCTGCGTCGTTGAAGGGTTAAAAACATTTTCTTTGTACTTCTATTAGTTCCATTTAGTGTGAAGATCGTGGCACTGTGCAACACAAATTTTTCGTTCAAAGTACTGTCAACACTAGGAATCTCTTCTTCGCACGATTACAACTTGTAACCGTACTGGCGATTGCTTTAAAGGAATTTAAAGAACTTAATAAGAAAAACAATGTCCAAATAGGAATAAAGTAGAATTATAATATGTACACATTATTGTACTAATACTAATTGAATAGGATTATCGCAATCTTCTATAAACAATACTTTCAACAAGACTTTCGCTACTATTTTTCAAAGATCTCCAACAACAAATAAAGAATTTTTGAACCTAATTGCAATCGATCGTGTTAAAAGCTCGTTAAATTTTGGTTTTATATCGAACTAAACATTTTGACGGTAATTCATAAATTTAAATTAGACGCTAATACTGCAATTTAAAGGTTAATTCTTATTTTCAAGATTCTCGGGTCTATTTTTTTAGTTTCAAGTACCATAGAAAACTACGAAATTTATGAATAAACCACAAAATCCAACGAAAAGTTCCCATCAGTTTCCACATACGCCAACTCCCAACGTATTCCTATCTTCCTAACAATATGAAGAATATAAATTACGCGTCATTTTTATTTTCGAAAATATCTGAAATTTCTAACCTTCGTTATACACAAAAATGACGAAGAACATGTTTAACGCAATAACGACACGGAACTCCACCATTAACGATCAGCAAAAGTGTCATACTAACATCAGCGGGTAAAACTACCTTTAATAGTATAGTTCAGATAAATATACGTACGGTAATAACACGCTATGCTTACCATAGCTCAGGCGCGCGCGTTCATATAGGATAAAGAACATTTAATCTAATATCAGTATGCATATATATGTTTGTTTGTATACGTGTACATGTATAAGGGTCTAAAAAAGCGTTTCGCAAATTGCGTGGAAGCTTTCGCTTAAGCGAGGAAAGAACCACGAACCTCGGACGACCGTAGCTTAATATGGAAACAATAGAGGGCTACTATTAGTTAAACAGTCCGTCTACTTCTATCATTTTAACTATAGTTCTGATAATCAATGCGCGATCAACAATGTTTTCCTTGGCGAGAAAGCTAATTCTTCCATAAATCCTACGTGTGCTTCACTACCACGAAACAAGCCAAGGGGCTTGGAAAAGTTGTCGTGTTGTTTGGATGAACGAGGCTATTCAATCTTAACAAAGTTAGAGAATGGGCGAAACACAGGGCCGGATTAAGCTAGCGCGGGGCCCGTAGCAAATGTTACAACATTAATAAAACAAAACACAATGAAGGACCTTTTTTTTAGCAGAAATATCTGTTAATAGTAGCCAGGGCTTTTTCTGCTGCAGCGCGGGGCCCTTGGAAGAGCACGGGTCCCCCAGAAGAGCGCGGGGACCGTAGCATTTGCTACTTCTGCTACTGAGCTTAATCCGGCTCTGGCGAAACAGGTGGGCATTGTACAGGGGAGTTGTTGGGAAGAGGCGATGGATTATTTTTCCTTCCAGAGTTTCGAAAATTCTCCAACGATAACCCCTTCTGTTAGCAAATTTCTCCCTCGTGTGTTATTGTTGTCAAGAACGGCAGGTTTGTTTTGTGTTTCCGAGACAGTTGCATTACATGGGAGCTACAAAAATCGACTGGTCAAGGTTACATCCTCCCCTTTATCGCTATTCGAAACAAATTCTTTCATGTTGTGGTAGATTCTCGCTTTAGGACCGTGCTCCGATCAAAGTAAGCACCTCATGAAGAATTCTATTCAATTTTTGCTAACGTTCTTCTTTTGCGTTATATTAAGTACACGACCTTGATACAGATACATGACTACACGTACGGGGCGATCAAATAAAATGATTTGAATAAAGGGTTTCATTCGTGGACAACGCTGGCCGAAGGAAGGACGAGCCTTGACTACTCTCAGTTAACGATGATGTCGAATACGTATCGATAGAATCATCTTATCCAAATATTCGAAGAGGGTGGAAAATACTTAAGAGGATGTAGTCAGTACGGAAAGTAAGGCATCGATTCCTCGTACTTTCTTCATCGTAAATTGACCTTGAACTGTGTATATTTTTAGCTCCCACTAGCGTGTATTGAAAAGATTCGCACCAAACAGGAAAGTGGAGTGCGTATTATTTTGGTGGTGCGTTTCATTCTCGCAAGGTAGCGACCCGAGTTCGATGAATACATTCCTACCATTTTCGAAGTGATATATCATATTAATGAAGTTTTCCTTTGTTTACTAGTTACGTTTCGGTAATAATAGGATATATTAAACACTAAACGTTAGTCAGCGCGAGATCAATCGTCCCTTCTTCCATCGGTTTCTCTTAAGTGGGTTAAGAGGAGTAAGCTCTGAAGAAGTTCAAAGAGTAGAAAGAAAAGAAGACGATACAAATTGTATTTGTTCGTTCAGGAGGAGTAACTGCGGTGTTTACACATGACTACTGACTACGAGAAGCTTACTAGAGATAGGATGGATTCACTAACATGCAAATTACTTGATCAGTAAAAGTTTATTCTTTCTTTTCTGTCTCTACCTGCTAAAATCGTGTACGTACTACAATGTACTGCTAATGTTAATAATCTAGGTTCAAAAAATACTATTAGTTCTCGTTAGCTTAGTTTCAAAGAACGTTTAATTATTGAGAAATCTTTAACATCGATAGCTATCAATATCGAATAAACGCGTTGTAACTTCTCATTATCGTCTTTTCCTCGTTTATTTAAGAAAGATTCGTTTCAATAACTTATTCATCGGTTTCATCTTCGTGTTTCTTCAGTTTTAGCTTTTATTATGTTCGCCTAGATAATTGTTCATTGTGTGTTCTTGTACTTGAAATCGAAAAGACGCATGCACACGGGGCATTTCTCATTCGTTGGCGATCTGTCCGGCCGTTGCGCATCGCGTCGTTAGGTGCGGCCACACCGTTTATGGTTTTTGTGTCATACTATTTCTTGTTCTCCAAGAAAATTATCCGCCTATTCGCGTCTATAACAATAGTTTGGATAAAAAGGAACTCTCTTGAAGTGGGAGCAACTGCTCGAACGATATATGTATATATCTAGCTACATCTTTTTTTTCTTTTCTTTCTTTCTATACACACCTATAATATATGTTTTATTTGTGTACGCGTGCGAATATGTGCTCGCACGTAAATGGCGTATGCATATGTATGCATGTGTAACAAAAATTCCAGTTGTTGTATTGTTACTGAATCGCGCTCGAGTTCTCGTTCGTCTTGTCACTCTCCTTTTCTGTGCATCAATCTTTAGCCACCAAGAAGGGAAACACCCCGCGTAGCACGCGTGAGCACTTCGCTCTGCAGAGGAATTCGGTTGCTTTCATTGTCAGCTTTTCTACTTTTTCTTTTGTTTTTCTTCTTCTTAATCTTTCCAGTTTCTTTCTTCTGTTTTAGCTTCTCCTTTTCTACCATCGACTGATTATGTTGAATGGATTTCAAGTCGAACTTCTGTATCTACTTTGACAGAGATTCGAGGGCGCTTAATCCTCATTTATGCGACGGAATCAGAATGTCGACCACTTGGATCCATAGAAGGAATGAAAAGGTGTCAAGCAGCCAAAATTCGCGAACACGATTCTAACGTATATTTGTAACCATGGAGACTTGTCCGTTTTTTTAATTAATTATCATCGTACCACTTACGAGTTACTGTAGAATAAAAGTCAAAAATATATTATATGTATATCCATATATATTCGGTCTGTTGTAGCTACTAATATGCGTATATAACATATTATGTATATCATATACAATTGCATCGTATACATATATATTATATGTTATAAATACATTGTGTGTGTGTGTGTGTGTGTTCGTGTGTGCGCATGTGTGTGCGTGCCCGCGTGTGTGTTTATTTATATATATCTTATGTACTTCAGAAGCGTATATGTCTGAGTTCTTTCACGACGCTACTTGACCACTCTTTTTTTTTTGTTAAATCTGTCTATAATCTGACTGCGGATGCTTGTGCAAGCATAGTACAAAGAATCAGATAAAACAACAAAATACAAATAGAATGTCGAATGATGTTCGCATCGCATGGTTAAGCTAATGAAATGGAACCGTTGTACGAATGTAATCATTTTTGTAAATTAGCTAATGAAATTCTCAATTCGCGCAAACATCCGCAGCATACTGGTTATACATGTTGTTCTAGAACTAAGGTTCTACAATTCTTACACTTCTTGAAGAAAATCATTGTTGATCTTTCATCACATGCTTTCGTTCTGTTTATCGGACAAGCTTATCCCTGGTGTGGACGGTCTGTTAATGTATTTATTTCGGTACAGTTTCTATTCGTTTGTTCTCTCCAATGTTCTCATCCGAGTCACTTTTGCTTTCGATCGGCCGTCTTTCAGCTCTTAGATACAAGTCAATGATAACCGTTCTCGCGTTCTACCGCGAATCATGGACGGGTTATCTGAACAATTCGGATCGAAGTTTCGTGACCGCAATTTCGGATAAGCTCTGTTCAGTCGATAGTATACAATCCAAATTAAAATATACCAAAATATTCGAACATTCAGGCCCACTTTCGATTGCGAGCTTCAGTCCCTAGTAACCGATGCTCTGCAGAGCGAGTACCTGCTCGTTGAAATTTTCGTTCGACCTCCTACTCGGTTCACTGACATTTTTCACTTTCTTGTCTCTGTTTTGTAATAGTGTTCACCGGGACTGGCTGTTCACTCGAACCTTTTTCTTCTATTGTTCCATTCTCTCGGTAAAGTCAAAAATGCATTGCACACAAAAAGCTAGATAGGTACACGCGAATATATATTTTGCAGCCAAAGAAATGGTAGTTTCTGTGAGAAACAGGGACGTGGAACAAGACATTCCAATTTTTCAAGACACTTCAGAATATTTATTTTTCTAATAATTTTGCTTGTGACTCTCCTGTGTTCTTGCGCTAGTGGTTGTTTGTTGATTATATGGAGAAACGTGACGTAATAATCATTTTATATAAAAGACTGTAACTTGAATATAATTATTTGAAGCCTAGGCAATTCAATTTGAAATTTCTACCGATTGTAGTGTGGTTTATAATGCAAGTAATTATTACTATTCATTTTGTCATCAAATTAACCAATCGATAAACGGATTCGGGGTTGAACGGTTAATTTGAATTTCGTTATCTTCTCAGAAGATTGTTAAGAATAAAAGGTACGTGATGAAATCACTGAAAATTTTCTTATAATTTTTTAATGAAAATGCGGAGTATTTGAAGATTATATTCCGAAATATTTATAATTGACTAGCCGATAATCATTAGATATCATAAAGAGATATTGGAATATTTGAGGCACATAATAATGTTATACATATACTTACATGCCGATTTTACCGAATGATACGAGAACCGGGACCAGACCCGATTTCTGATGTTTATTCCGGAATCCCTGTTTCTCCTGCTTATCGATACCATTCAATGGCCTAGCAAAGCAGTACTCTCTGTCTCGTCAAAGCGACAGCATATATAAATTGTCCTATGAACCCGCCGTCGCCGAAAAGTTATTCGGTTCTCCATTTAGGCACGGGACAATATCGATTCTTTAGTACAGCGACATGGCGTTCAAGCGAGTGAACTCATTGCTTGTTTTAGAAATAATTTATTTGACTTTTTGACCGCCTTGTAATGGCTTGCTTCAGCAGCTAAAACCCTTGACTCAAGTTGGGAAGCTCAAACTTCAGTGAAATCATCGTATTGTTTCCATCATATTACCTTTCGTTTCTTCTTTTCTTATTAGTTTAATTCATATTTTCTTAGACCTATCTACATATATTTTATTTATATGCTACACATATATACACATCTCTGACAATTTCCATTCTGCGAACGGGTTTGGTTCCTCCGCTCGTGATAGCAGAGTAGCACCCGCTCCGATCTTCCTATCATCGTTCTCCCCTCCTCTTTCGTACTGGCATAGCTATGAATTATTCAGTTATAATACTTGATGTATTATTTGCGAGAACGTTTGGTATTGAAGGGAAAGACGGGCTACTACTACTCAATCTCGTTCGTTCAACATTCTACGCGTGATCCATTTCGCTTCGGACAGAAATCAAAATTACTTCGAATGTTACGTGTTCACCTAACAATAAAGAGTAGCACTCGTGGGACACGAGTCTACGTATAATAAAGAACGGACGAAACTGTGAGTTACAATTATAATCTCAACGATAAAAACAGTCATTTAATTGAGAGTAAAATGTTAAAGAGGTATTCTCAGGACTGTCGTCATTGGTAAAGTTTTACTTTCAGGGACAAGTATTAAGCAACACGTTCACGCGAATACGTAACACAAGTCATTTCGAGGCGAGAAAACGTTTGTTCATACGATTATTTAATTTTCTGGTTGTCTCGAAACAACGGAAAACATTGCTTGATGATTGGCAGCGATTGGGACGAATTCGAATATATCACACTCACGATCACCTAGTTTAAAGTTTAAAGAAAGAGTCGAATGCACAACACCATTGTAATTCGATTTCGCACAGAAAGAAAACATCATCCGAAAGATATTCGAACACGATAAAAATCACAATTAAAAACGTTCTTATCTTCTTCTCGGCGCTACTTAAATGGACATTCGTTAATTATTGTACTTATAGTTTTATATCGATATATCGTACGACGATTCTCGTTTCTTCTTTATATAATCCTATTTATGAACATAGTGGCAGAGACGGGCAAAATTTCAGGTAAGGATCTCGAATAATCATAAACGATAAAATGTTGCTTTTGTTTTCTCAATTATTAGAGTAATCAGCATAAAGATCATGTAAAAGGTATTCGATGGAGTAAATGATTAGCCGGTATATATTGTTTCCCTTCGTTGTATATTATTCGAAGAAAATTTGTCCCATCTCCGCATCCTAGATGCAGTCACGAGGAACTCGTCCGTATTTTCTTGCTCTGCCTACTTTTTCCGCTTCTTTTCCATTTTCTTGTTGTTCATTATTATTTTCTACCAAACGTTTGTTCTTGCGTGAAACGATAGTAATAAAAGAACGCCTCCCTAAATATCCCTATTCGTATATCTGTACGTATCACGCGATTATTTTCTTTCACTTTCTAAAATTGCTCGTGTGCACGACATTTTACGTTGCCTACATGTTCTCTAAGTTATCTACGATGTACGAGAACTCGAACGAATTTATTATATCGTAAAGTAAACCTTCAATGTATCCACCTCTAACTGTGATGTATCGGCTCTCGACCAGTGACATTTCAAGAGGCAGCCTTTTATCTTCAAAAATATATTCTTCGAAGAGAAAGAAATAGCTATATGTTCGTGACTAGATTCTCGAATGTCGAAACAGTGAAATTTCACGGCGAAGAAAGCGCGGTAAAATATATATTTTTATATTTATATATCTCATTGGTAAAAAACGTCCTCCGTATCACGTTTGCGGAACCACGAGTAATTTTTGAATACTACGATGATCTAAAATTCTTCAAAACATCCTTCATCTCGTCATACAGTCTAAGCTATGTACACGAATAATTTACAGCATTGAATTTTCATGATCTTTCCCCTCTAATACCAAAATTAAAAGAAAAAAAAGAACAACAAATTAACATATGAAATTGCTAACCTTTTCGTGTTTTATTTTGTATGCACCATCGATGTAAGTATGTTCTTTGATTCTTAAATGCTGTACAGGAACATTTACTTGTGTAATCGTTTAATCGCTCGTTTAGTATTTCTTTTTGCCACTTTGTCTTTATTAAATTATCTCGCATCGATAAACCTATAGTTAGTTTGTCGTTAAAGTACTTCGTTTATATCTACATATATTTTTTCAAATAATTGAAGATATCGTTGGGTTATAATCGATGAAAATAATTACTATTCAATTTTGAAAATGTCTCTGCGTGTGTATCGCGCGTGTGCCCGTTAATGAATCAATCATTCATTTATAATTTATTAACAGAAATTCTGGTCATTTGTGGTCGCCTGTGGAGTAGTAGTAGAAGAACGCGCAAAGGACCCGGCCTATCGCACGACTAGTTCACTAACACGGTTATTATGTGCAATTTTCAACGAATGAAAAGACTCGCTCCTACAGACTTGGTCGGGGAAGTGATTGAAAGCTTTTCCTGGACGGCCGTATTCTCTCGATATTTTTCTTTTTATTTCTTTTTCCTATGTTTATTCGGGATCAAGGAGACTGTTCAGAATCGAAATAATGTCACAGCATATCGATAATAGTACAATGAGAAAGACTGGAATCAGGTGTACACATTCCACCAAACGAAAGTACTTTTATCTGTTATGTGCTATAGCGTGATTCCAACTTCTATGGTATATGATCCACGTTGATTGGCTGTTGAGGACCAGTTGCTACACAATATTTAGTTCTAATGTTTATGCTTTAACACCTGTGAGAATTGTTGATTTTTTTAGAAACAGTTTCTAAATATTTAAAAGAAGTACCGTGTATTTAAACAAATATGAGAATTTGAGATTCGGAAATATATACGATGTGAAATGCAAACAGTTGTGCTACGCACTCGGGAATCTTCTCAAATATTTGTAACGTCTAGATCTGCTTTTATTTCACTTTACATTTCCAATGAAACCCTTTACGTATCCAAAATAATACGTATATATCACTTTAAAATTGCGTTTATGCATCGATTGCATTAATTACTTTCACTTATCAATTACGCTAAAGAAAAACAATGAAATATTGTAAATATAGAATATTAAATGAAAATATCAAGGGTAGAGATGATGTAAAAATGAAAGAACGACGAAAGGCACAATCGATGATGGGTCCTATGCGCGACAAATCGGGGAAAGCTATTGCAACGTTCTCAGGAACGCCACACGGTTAATAAATTAAGCAATCGAGTCTCGTTTGAATCCGTTTACTTGATTAGTACCGAATATAAAATGATTACCACACGAATATACTTCCGTGTCACTTGTTAATCGTTTTCTGAATGATTTTTTTTATCTAATACCCCCCCCCCTCCCGCCCCCCATTCCCAATCTTTTCTTCCTGCACTTATCATATTCATTCTTAATTTATTTCTGTCGTAATAACCTCGCATCCCTTCAAAAAATTCTATTACTTTAATTAAATATAATTTCTTATATAAGTATACATACTTATGTATGTATATGTGTATGAGTACGTATACACATATATATGCATATATAGATAGTACATATAAATATAAATATATATATATGCATATATAAATATGTATATGTATATATATGCATACATATATATATATAAATATGCATATGTATAAATATGTATATGTATATATATGTGTGTATGTGCATATATATGTATATTTATATATATACAATATATATATATATATATTTGTATATGTATATATATGTGTGTATGTGCATATATATGTATATTTATATATATACAATATATATATATATATATATATATATATTTGTATATGTATATATATGCATATATAAATATATATATATGCATGTATAAATACAATAGTATATACATATGTCTATATATATATATATTTATATATTTGTCATATACATTTGTCGTGTTAGTAATTAAATAGCGTTTACTTGCCTAAAGTATGTAGATTTTCGGCGTTTTCTTTCCGTGAATGGAGAAAAGAAAAAATAAATCGTTCAAAACGAAAGAGCCGCCGGAAACCTTGATGTAAGGCTTTGTTCCTCCCACGGAAGAACATATTTATTTATTCATTTATTTAATTATTTATTTATTTAATCATATATTTATACTTATATTTATATGTATGTATCGTTTCGTCCTCTGATCACCGGTCGTTACCTCTTTTTCTGTTCTATTATTTCTCGTAATTTTGTTTTTTTTTCTGCTTCGATCAAATACCAATCAGTTGTATCGATCGATCAGTGTCCTGTAACGTATGTATATACGTACGTTCATTGATCAAACGAAACGTATATGCATACGTAACAATATATTGATATAGAAACAAAATATAAGTGGAATTTGTTTAATATATACGTGTATAAAAACTCCATTAGACGTTAAGTTATCTTTATCGCCCGGACCTCCTTAGTCTCGTCTACGGTTAGAAGCGTCCTCGATCATTTCATCATTCCCTCAACATCTGTATGAAAATAACGATTCTGTAATTCTCGACATCTGAACTTCGTAATTATAGGAAATGAAGAACATGTTACAGCAGAGTGTGTTGTTTGGCCAAAGTAGAGTTACGTAAATGTTCTATTCACGCGTATTTCTACTTGTGTTAGGCTTTAAAATTTGTTTATAAGTTGCAATGTTATATAGAATGAAATGATGCATATTAGTTGGGCAACGAAAATGCATAATTTCTTCTATAATAAAATACTAGTCAATCATATTATTTTGAAAAGTTTACAAATTAAGCAATTTCTGGTCCAGATAGAAATTTATAATTCGATAGTGTTTAATCTCCTAAAGTCCCTTAATTTCAGATGTACTTAGATATAATAATTACACAAAAATAGAGGTAACATATTAAATTGAATTTTACATATATATATTTTATTACCCCCTTAAATTTTGTTGGTTTACTTCTCAATGGGCTTTCCCCTAAAAGAATTGAAACAATTCATATTTATTATTTCTATTTCTCTCAATGTGTGCAAATTATTCGATTTCAGAATAAATGTTTGTAGTACTTAATTCCTTAATTGTGTTGCCTTTGCAAAATGTACCACAACTATAAATATAATCTCTAAAGGACAGAAAAAAATAAAAAAAAGTTTCAATATGCGCCCAGTATCTATTATTAGTAATGATATCTCAAATTCGATTACAATTTAATATTATAAAATGTTGGTATCAATGCAATACAAAAAAGTAAAGAAATATTTAGAATACTATATTCTATAAAATATTATAACAATTATCGAAACAGTTTATTAAAAAGAAAACATTTACCAAACCAATCTTGTTTTCTAATAACAACTTCTGCTAATCTGTATAGTTTTTATCTATAACTGGATCCCTCTTTCTTTGTATTCGAATCATGGAAGAACAGAAACAATATCATCTCTCCGATGGAAGTGATAAAAGAAATCAGTCAGTGGAACAAAGTTTACATTGTAAAGTTAAATAAAGATCTTGATGAAACACACATGGAGATTAATATGTGTACTAATACAAATCGGGACAACTTAACCCTATAATTAATTAATCAAGTATTTTTTCGAAGTAATAGTACGTTCAACTCAGTATGTTCTAAGAGTTTAAAAATCCAAAAGTATGTACATAATTACTTAAGTATTTCATCGAAGCTGCAATCCACTAATTTCTGATCATTAGAGTACACGTTTATAGACTATCAATCAGAACTCAGGGTGCAGCTAGGCGTCATTTGTGCAATAGTATTGAAAACGATAAATATTACGCTCAGAAACATACAGTTACAGAGTTAGTGTTACAGAGCCCGTCTGCAGAAGTATAGTAACGTAGTTTAAAGAGCGTCGTCGGTTACATGTCAGGTCGTTAAGTATGAAACTTGACAAAGAAAACGCAAACATTTGTCTCTTGACATTTGTCAAGTTTCATACTTAACGACCTGCTAATTTCCTCATATTCGATAAAAGATATCAGGGAAGAGAGCAGTCGTACTAAATACAGAAACTCGATTATTTCGTCGGATTAGATAATTCTCAATTTTGCTTCCAATCTCCTTCTCTCAGTGCTTAACGTGAACGAAGAAAATAAGAAGGCAGGTTCAAGGAAGACCTCGTCTAATGATGCTCGATCGTTATCAAGCATTCTGGGAAACTGTTCTAAGTTAATTTTCACTATTCGCCTCGTTAAAGACAAGCGACTAGTCAGTGAAAATTATACAATCTAGCCTAGAAACTAAACGAAACATAGTGTGACTATTAACACACAAAACTATCGATAGTCGTTTATCTAGCAAGCAACAAGACGTTTAGAGACAATCAACTTTTTCTCGTCAACGTAATATGGCTCAGTTGATCTGTAATCTATAGAGATTATTACATATGTAGCACTTCAGCGATGTTAAAATTTTTTCTTGTTAGTGCCACCTCGTGATTACGAGATTTGGAAGTCGGAGGAATCGACTTCGGTTAGTCGATTGTCGTAGTAATCTCGTTGAAATCGTTCAGTTCCGATTGAAAGAAGGAAAGGAAAATAGAATCTGTATGGTTCTGTTCTCTTCCCTTTTCTTTTGTCATATTTCGTTTCTCGGCATGTCCATCTTCCCCTTCCCATTCAATGGTAACGTATGCGTCGAAGGAGATTCGCAGAGCAAGATGAAATAAAATCGAGTCGGTTCTTCCGATGTGGACGACGATGTGAACGACGAGGACGAAACAGTTGGAACTTGCGATGTGGCTGCTCTATCCTTTTCTCTTTTCCTCGATCTTGTTTGGCGATCAGGACGATTCGACGAATCGCGTATTCGAGAAGCTCGTGCTCCGTTCTTTTGTGATACTTTCTCTCGTCCTCCTCCACTCATCCCCACTCTTTCCGTCACCCCCTTGTCACCCTTGACCCTTTACTTCTTCATATTTCTCTCTCTCTCTCTCTCTCTCTCTCTTTCTCTCTCTCTTTCTCTTGCTCTTCGTTTCTGTTTTTTTTTGTACCTCTCGTTCGTATTCATTCTTCACACTTTCTCGCTAGTGCTTCTCCTCTTCAGTTTCTGTCTGTCTGATCGCCTCGTCGTATTATCCGCTAAACGAGAAGGAGTAACTAGGGCGTCCCAGGAGATGTAATCGCCATCAGGGGCGCTGGCGGTAAGGCGACCGGTATGTGATAATATTTACACTGGGGTCGCATGCACGCGCCCTTCACTGCGTCCCTGCACACAGTTACGCGATTCTCGATCACCTCCACGTTTCCTGTAACAATTCAGAAAACAGATTGTTTAGAAACTATGAGTGTGGACCATGGCCGAACAACGATACAATGGCTTACAATCAGATCGATTGTCTATCTTGGATTATTTGCAAAGGTTGATGACGGTAAATGTTACGTTAAGGAGAGTCACCTCGGATGATCTTGACCTTGACATACGTTGTCAAGAACAACATTCTGAGTAACCCTCAAGAAGTTTTAGCCAGCGCCCGTTGTTTATTAAAAAGTTAATAACAAAAGAGGTTCTCGCAATATAGCAGTTATCGATGACTATTGTGCATGGAATATTCGCTTTCTAATATAAATTACATACAAAAGGGCACACCTCAACGATTTTGATGACTTCGAAAAATGATAACGAAATTGTCACGGACAAAATTATATTTCACATCATAGGCCTTCGTGTTGCTGTGAATTACTGAGCTGCGGTTGGTCTGGGTCATGTCTATGCGAGATTCAAATGATCATAACTGTTCGATAGTGGAAACAACTTATTCATTCAAAATCATTTAATTTTATTGTCGTGTATTAATTCAAGTCGAAAACGGAGTTACCGGCAAAGAAATAATCTAACCGAAACTAATATCAACACGTCTTCTTCAAAAAAGTGAATAATCTTTTAAAAATAAGAATATTGGCATTGGCTAGTTTAGATTAGTCGAGAACTATTTATCGCCATGTTGTAATATTAAATAAAAAATGTCATCTACTGAAATACATATACAACGTTCGAATTATGTATCATTACCAATTCAAAGATGATTGAAAACGGTGAAATTTTTGAGAGATACAAAATATTTGTTTGCAAATATGTGTAAGAAAAATTTGTTCAGAATGATAATCTTGACAACATATTTCAACATCATCGAAATCAGAAAGACTAACCATTTTCTATGTAATTAGCCCCACTTTCAATGAGAGTTTTGTATTTATGTACAAGCATAAATTCGTAAAAATTTCCAAAATATTTATTGTTCTGTTCTGTTATTGTGCTTACTTTTATCGTTGCTTTTCACCGTAATAACAAGACGAATAGAATAGTTCTGCTCGTTTCGTTACAATTATACTTAATGAAGAATTATTTAATATTTTTCTACTCGAAAGCATAATAATAGAATCCTTTTCCTATTACCTAGTGAAGAATTTAAGAACGAAATATTGTTACGTTACGTTATGCCATGCTATGCTCTATGGATTGCATTGTTTTTTACTCATCGATAAAAAATTTATCAAATGATTTTTGAAATGACATCAAATTTTAATGTATGCGTATAACATACTTCACAGTCTTTGGTCACCAAATTAAGTCTACATACAAAAATCTCATTAGTTTGTAAATACAATAACACCGTATCGTAAGTAACAAATTGTCCTTGATTACTTAAATAGCCATAGATGATTAGATTAGATAATTTATGTTTTGCAGATCTGTGTCAATTATAAACATAGCGAAAGTTTCATCGAAATCGATTGATGCGGCAAAAAACAACAGAATTTGGAAGATGTAAGAATCCTTAAATTTATCGCAGTTAGAAACCGAAAATCTGCAATTTTTATCATCTTTAAACGTTTATATCTCATTGCAACGTCAACCGATTTTAATGAAATTTTCAGAATATGTTTCGTTGATACCGATCTACGAAACGTGTTTTCTAAATTTTCCATATAAGCTCACATAAGAAAGTTGAAAAATACAACTTTTAGTATTTTCTTTGCAATTCCGATAACTTGCAACTTCCTTAAAATATTTTGGTCACGTTGAATAGCAAACCAATTGTTTTAGCTTCCCAAAAAATGTCAAATCGTATGGTTCAATATTAAAAAAGTTATCGTCTTTTTAAGAGTGTCCGAATATTAGTGAGAATCACTGTAGATAGAATTATGCACGGATATTTCTCCGAATTCAGTTTCATTCATTCAAAATGGTTTCGTCAAGTGCATATAAAACACGTAAGAAAAACATGTATATAACTTTCTTTGGGAAAAGTTCTCTTAAAACTCTACCGAAATACAGAAATACGGAAATAACTGTATGTATGATCATGACAGTGTCGCCAGATGCAATCCAAACGGATTGCATTCCCTCTCCTCCTTTTCCTCTTCCACTATCCTATTCTGCTACCATGAGCACACTCCAGCGTCCCCCACTATGTAATTGTAAGACCGTAGACTGGTCGCGCAGTCGCGCAACGTGTCACATATTGCTCTGGTCATTAGAGAGGGGGTACCTGTATTCCCCTCGATTTTCTCGATCTGGCGACACTGGGTCATGATCCTGTATCAGAAATCTGAAGAACTGGAAATTAAAAGAAACTATGAAGTGAGTTTAACATTCGATTTGGTATTCATTTCCTGGTATAAGGGTGTAACATCCTGTAGATTGTAGATGTTTGGACAATCCTGATCTACTGGTTCGAGACGAATGAAACTTACCGTCACTGAGATGGATAAACTTGCAGGCGGGACGGTTGCACACTTGTCGATTAAAATCTTGGCACACCGGGAGGGTGTCCAGTAACTGAAAGAAAATGTGCCAGGTACTTTTATAACAGGTACTTGCCAAGTGCTCGCGAACAGTAGTTACAACAAAAAGGGGACAACTCTCACAGTATCTCACCTCAAGCACACGGAACACAGAACCACCAGCATCCATTCATTCTCTCACACCACTTTCAAAAGGAGACAAATGAATTTTGCCTCTCGAACATCATCGAGCACATTCAGACAGTTCAGTGTTAGAGCATATGCACGGTACATTACATGCTCTAAAAAATCGGATCGTAATACGAATATTTATTAATTACTACTGGTGCACGAATAATCGACAGAGTATTCGCTGAAGCAAAATTTCTGTATATTACTTTTCGTGTAAGGAGAATTGATTTTGACGGATCGATTATTCGTGCAAGTCGAATTAAGAGGAAAATTTGCAGTAGAACTTTTTCATTTTCAAACAGGGCAATTGCCTAGCTTCATTATTCGTACTATTACTCGTCGATTGTAAGATTGTTTGATTCGGTCCAATCGACACAAGCCATTAAGCTCGTTTTCACTGATTTTTCTTACGATACGATACGACACCACGGTTGTCAGACTCAAAAGAATTGACTTTACAAATGGGCGAGAGCAAAGGATTCTGTTTCATTTCTTGACGATTCACGCGTGACTATGTCTTCCAATTCATTATTTCTTTTTTTATAAGTTAAGTATCATTCCCGACACTCTGTGTGCAAGGAGCGTGCCTGTAAACAAGGATCTGATTCGCAAATTCTGTTGAAGCAACTAAGATATTCAGCATAGTGATTGTCTTATTAGTATCAATTTCTAGAAAGAAGATGAAACATACGAAACATCGTTAATAATTGAAGTACAGTTGGATTTGGTATAATTTGCGAATCAAGTAATGGACAAAAGCCCTCTTCTCAGCGGGCCATTCAGCACAATGACTAGACTGAAATTTTAGTGTTAACAAAAATCGTGGGAAGCAACGTGTCGCGGATCGTTCGAAACGTTCCGCTGTTGGCTGAAAAATACGGTTTTGCTAAACAGTGACTTAAAATGTAAGACTTGACCAGTAAGAATGAGAAACAATAATCGTATCACTCGTGTGCATGTATAAATATAATATGGCCGCGAATAGAACTTGCATACCGATCAATCTTTCACTTTACTCGGAAAAATGGGAAACGAGTACTCGACTTTTCATCAAATAATTGATTTGTACGACTACTTTGGACGTCGATAAGCAGCAAATTAAAAAAAAAACGTACAGAAATTATATTAGGTATATATTATGTGTAGGTATGTATTCACAGGGCAGGACTCGAGACACCAAACTTTAGTATATACGAATTCAAAGAAGAGAAAAATGTGTAGGACAAATACTCTGCTTCGGCGAAACGTGATACATTTTAGGATCTGTTATACAGTTATAATATCGACGTGAATCAAATACGGAGGTATCAGATTCATCTACATATACGGATAAATCGAAAAAAAGGAATCAAATTTGTTCGTATAATGTTTCGTTTTTGATACAATCAAATTTGAAAATTCGTCCTATTCGCGTGCTAAGAAATCAAAATTTGTTAGCAAATCAAACCGTAAATTATCAGAAGTAATTTGACTTCTTCTAAATGATAGCATGAAAAAAAATTTTGGAAATCGATAGTCTTGGAAAAAAGCAATATATAGACAAATTTTTACCGCATGTTTTGTACAATCCAGATAGATATATGTACATGAAGCTCTTTTGATAAAACTGTGGAGACGCGATCTCTCAAACTAATTGTAATTTAAGTTTGTATAATTCCAATTATAACGATAGAATCTTAGAATATGGGTCTAGAATCTAGAATCACATTTATTAAGCGAACGTCGCTACACTATCGGTAAACGTTTCGCATAATATAAAGTGGTACAACTTTTCTACGTGGTATGCTGCGAATAACACTTTGTTTCATTGACTCTAATTATGCTACTTTTTTTTCTACGTCCGTGCTTAGCTGATGTTACTCCGAGCGAGTAACAAAAAGTGGGGAGATGACGAAGCAATATACTAATTTGGTTGGCGCTAACATTCGTAACTAGAAAAGAATGTAACTAGAAAATTCTTTGAATTATGTGCTCTACACATTTATCTCCAATTTTGAATCGAACAAACGTACTAAAATATTTTGTTTTTCATGGCTCACCCAGTATACAATGTAGTAAGAGGTATGCAAAACTTGCGTATAATACTCCAGCCCAGCTACGCTATCGTACCGTTCCTCAGATTAGCCCCGAGCGAAAGATGTATGCATATTATATGTACACACACACACAGAGACACACGCGCAGACAGCCAGAAACACACACGTACACTCGTATTTAGGAAGATCGAATTCGAGCGTTTCGAGAATATAATAGACAAATGCAGCAAATAGATGAAACATTGAAATCGTCAAAGAAAGACAGAGAAAGAGACAGAAAGAGAGAGTGTGTGTGTGTGTGAGAGAGAGAGAGAAAGAGGGAGTGAGAAAAAGAAAAGGAAAGAGAGAGAGAGAGAGAGAGAGAGAACGAAAGAAAGAGAAAGAATGAGTGAGCGAAAGAGAAAGAGAAAATTCTGTCTCGACGGTTAGCAGAAAAAAACCGTTAGATCAAAAAAGCATTAACAACCTACAATAAGAGAACCGTTAAACTAGAAAATAACAAAAATTGATTAACTCTTACAGTGTACGTACGATGAAACGATTTGCGAAACCGTATCGCGCAAAAGTATAATACCATAGATAGGCTCACCATAGAAGCGTGCAAAATATATGGATGTATTAAAAACAAATAAAGAAAGAGACAGATATACGTTACTGAAATTAAATCATCTTCTTTCTTTGTCAAGCAGTCACCGGTTCTACCGTGTGTTATGGCGACAATGTATTAGAAACACAGCAACAGATCAATAACTTAATAATACGAACAACCGTGGTAACGAGAAAAAGAGGGAAAGAAAAAATGACCAATGATATATATATATATATATATATATATATATATATATTATGTATACGTATTATACATTATATATGTATATAAAACAATATATAAATATTAATATAAATATAATGTATAATATTATACATAGGTATATATATATATATATCATATTAAGAATAAGAATAATGATCATAAGAATAACAAATAATTCTTGCAACTGCGTAAAGAGATAATTTGCTACAAACACAGAGTCTGGTCATGCAAATAATGGCCCGGGAGAAGGGGGTGGTTTTCTGCTTGGGTGGTGATCATACGCGTTTAAATTATCCAAGATGATGTTGGCATATCAAATCACTTAATAAGTAATTTTGTCTTCGCAAGCAACTAGAAAAAATTAAAAAATTGTATATATTAATCAATGATATATCCATTAATGTTTTATGGAGATACGTATCGTCTAAACGGTTATTACGATACAATATTGTTCAGTACGGTATTTATAAGTAGTTGTCAGAATATTTTAAAGTGACTGCAACAAATAACGATCAGTAAGTGTGAAGTCTATAATAAACTAGATAAATGTGTCTACACAATTTCGTCTATATGACTCTAGAAATTTATATCCTAAAAGGTGTTAACTACAGACTTACTCGAGTGTTTTCGAATTCGCCTTGCGTGGTTCAAAATATATCGGATAATTTGAAAAGAATAGGTTGAAATTACAAGTTTACAATTTTTGAAGCGGTTCACGAGATAATTAGCACAGCTGTTATTTCACTGCAATAATTCATATTTTAACATGCTATATGTATAGTATAATAAATTCCACGTATCTTACAAAAGAGTAATAAGTTATAAATTTGTAAACTAAATTTTAGAAATTTTTAAGAGATTAATGAATCGTATTTGCACGGCCAGATTGATTAATATTTCAAAAAAGAATTCATTTTTTTACACGAATTTGGTATATCCTGAAAAAATCTACTTTGTCATATAATAAATTCTCGGATTTAGGCTGAAACCGTTCAAATTGACAGTTACTTATGTAAAGTATTGGCGGACAAGATTCCGGTTTACCGATTTCTAGTTCCTTTTGGACTTGTCAAAGCTGGAATAAAGTTTATGTACTGTTAGTGTAGTCCGAAATGCATATACATGTGATACATATAAAGACGACATTACTTATAAAATGGTTTGACTATCAGCGGCGAACATATTAAAAATAAAATGAAAGAAATTCCCTCGATTGACGTGATGAACGATTGTGAATCATAATTGTTCATTCGTTTATTCAAGGTGTTGTAGCTCCTCTCTTCATCACCCAAGCATTCGTGTGCTGCCAAAAGCCGACTTGAGAGAACCGCGGGGTTTTGGTTCGCGTGCGTGAATTACAAGACTTGAAACACACACATCCACTCATTACTAAAGCTACGGAAAATAGATAAAGATAGATCCATGGGGGTATTGTTTTGGGGGGGGGGGGGGGGTTGATCCACGCCTGCGAACCGAAACTGCCGTAGGTGGCTGAACAAAGTCAGCGATTATTGGCATTCGTATAATGTGGATATGGGATGTCGTAAGCTGTCAAATTAATAATATTCTACTGCAAATAAGTTCAACACTATAGCAACTGCGACTCCGCAACCATAACAAAAGAGCTGATTATGCTCACAAAGACAGAAATAAGTTAAACCGTTTATCCGACCTGAACAGAGAGATTGTGGAAGGCAATAAAATGATTCAGGATGGAGGAAAGCTTTGTCAGTTGTGTTGTAGGCAGGTCGTTAATGAAACAACGCGAAATCGTTACTAATTTGCACCCTTTTTATCAGTTTTCTTCAGCTTTTTTCCCGGCTACAGGCATTATAAGCTCTCTATGCAAGCAAAAGAATTTTCGTGTTCCTTTTGGCGGTAGCGATAAATTAATAATAACCTGGGTCAAGACTAGACAAAACGGGATAAAGGTGATGTATGTTTGGAAGTCCAGTCTTGGGAGGACAATATTAAATCTGTCGGAAAATTTTGAACTTGAACCGTTATACAATAATCTTTTGTGTCTTCTGTGCAGTAATTTTATTTAGTTATGAAGGCAACCTTCAAAATTTGTTCAAAATAATAAATTTTGTGGAAAGTCGGCAAATTTGAAATAAAGGTGATAACATTAAGCAATTTTAATCCTTAACCCTTGCTTATGTGAATATATTATACATTTATCATGACCTTGTAGATATTAATTATCTCTCTAATTCTGTATTCATGAAGATCCTATGTAAGTAACTAGGTAGAGTAATACTCTTTAATTCTGATAAACAGACGTCATTTACAGAAATCATTGTATGTTTAAGCAAAAAGATATCCCTAGGTACCGGTATCTTTTATCAACTATTATTGTCACATTGTTCTATTTTAAGAATTATTTTTACATTATTTTCCAAATAGACGTAACATTGGTATGGCCGAAATCACGCCATTGTCATTACCGCGGTGTCCGACTAGAAAATAAAAGATAATCATAGATAACTGATTTGGAGGGATCGCGAATCGAACGGAAGCATTGCGACGCAACGATTCTATTATAGGAACATTAATATATCATCAATATACATGCAATACATATTGGACATTATTTAACAAACATTCTATATCGTGAGGAAATTCTAGTGCGATAAAAAAAAGATGCATAAAAAGGTAGGGTACAGAGACAAATTAATTTCGATATTAAAGCATCTGTGAATAAAGTAAACAAAATGTGCATAGAGGGTGTCTTATCCAACATTATTACTTGAAACAATTCCTCTAGTTTTATTGCTTCGAAAACATATTTATTATATATTGTTGGATTATATTTTATTTAATATACAAAGTAAGGAGTTAGTCAAGGGTGTTAGCATTCAAAAAGTTATCAGTTTATTCTACGTCTACAGAAAGGAAGACTAATCTCCTATCATTATCATGTTATAATAAATTCATATAATAGAGCAAAGCGAACTTAGAAATATGTTTTCATTAAAAAAAAGATATAATTTTCCAAACAATAAAAATCAGAAGAATGTTTCAAGAAATTAAGATATGTAAAATTTTGTCTAATCTTGCTTTGTCAGATGTCTCGGACGTATCTCGGTAATAAAAAGATCCAAAATAAACGCGCAATGTTAATCTAAGAAGCGTATATATCAAGACAATGGCATGATAGATATAATAGTAAATATGTAAATATAGTAATAAAAACAATAATAACAACAACAATAATAATGATAATAGTAATATACGTAGTATGTTTTAACTAAGTGTAGAAAAACCGATTATTTGGAAACTATCGAAGTTATAAAAAAGTTTGTAAATGGAAATTAAATAATGTACAGTTTAAAGTTCTAGCTGCTGGTGAACTTTGGTCAAATATCCTTTTCTAAATGAACATTTTTTTTTATTTTATTAAGCCTATATATTTGATAGTATATGCGTGTACGAAATCGAATATAACAATCTAGAAAATGTACACTTGACTTTTAATGGTATTCAAGATACTGTAGGTTTAAATTTTTAGGTAAGAGGAACCAATGCTGTCAAAAGGAGAAAGAGGTATCGATGGCAATTCGGATCGGGATCACCGTTGTCACGAATGGATTGTCACGTCTAGATAATTCGAAAAAAATTTGTTCGTTGTATCACAAAATTTTTAGTACGTGTAACACCCAAAACCTATTTATTAAAAAAAACATGTATACAAATATTTCGTTGGTTGCTGAATTCGTTCTAAAGCAAGCTCTCAAATTATTTAAAAGCAAATATGTATATTTTCGTCTGTACCAAAAGGATTGCTCTTCGTACTATCCAATTTCCATTGAAAACCTTTTTTCTTAGTTTCGACAGTCTTTAAATAATCGAGTTCCACATATACATTTAGCTGAGATATACTGTATGTGTGTATGTATCTGCTATTTCCTAGTAACCTAAATAATAGCCTAAGTAAAGTATTACAAACTGTTTTCACCGGAAGAAATAGCAATTATCAACTTCATCTTTGTAGTTAAGTTGGGAGGTAGATGGTTTCTTTTTAATTTGATTTTACTTATACGAACAATGGAGACGTCTATGAATTTATTTAAATAATAAATACTTTCAAATCTGTTTATAATTACATTCTTCTATGCTGCCTGCTTGCTAGATAATAAGATGGTTTTCTAAATTACTGTACCAACGATATTCAGGCCTTATTTAAATGTTGTAGTAACAAGAACGAATAATTTCAACGGTTTTAATATTTCTTCAAAAATTAAATATTGAAAATACTACACTTTGACGAAAATAACATAATGATATCAATGTGTTGGATAAATACGAACAATACTGCAAACAAGTAAGATTTGAGTTTATCACAAGCAAGAATATTACACAATGCTACCAACAAATTGTAATACTGCTGCCATTTTAATTAAACGAAAATAATGATATTATGCAATCAATCATATTTCAGTTAGAGAGATAGTGAATCAAAACATAAGTATCAGTCGCATGACATGTATGTTTTCGTCCAAATCTGTTTGGAAATTCATTATTGAGTCCATTCGATTGGAAATTGAATTATTTATTCAGCGAATTCTTTCAACAGTCGCGATTATTTCATAATACTTGTCAACTAATAGACATAACTAGACTTTTATTATGTGTAAAATGAGACTTCCTTTTGATACGATCTGGTGCATTTCAACACCGATGTTTAATGAATATGCACGAAATTATTGGAAACTATTGGCTGTACTTCTTTGAACTAACTTTAACTGCAGTTTTGGCTGATCTTGGATAAACGTATACATAAGCTGTTCCACCATAGATTTGACTAACGGTTAAAAAAGGGACAGATCATAAGTGTTTAGAAGTCTAAACATTAGAAGTTTAATTAAGTTTTAACAAAATTTTAAGTTTTAACAAAACCTGAAGTTTTTCTTGAGAAAAGTGCGCTTCGCTATGCAAAACAAAAAGATAGACCAGTTGATATAGAGACGTTCCAAACCATCGACACACCCACAGGGGTCACTATTAACCTCTGTTAGATGCGTGTGACCTTAAACACGCAATTAAAAAAAAAAGATAGTCCAACAAAATGTTATTCAATTCGATAAGATCTATCTAACAGGAGAACGAAAGCTGAAGTCGATATCTGCTAAGGCCTGAGAGAAAGTAGCTTGTAACACTTCGTTCTGTTCATGTACATATACGTATACGTATACATATGCATATACATATACATATACATATACATATACATATACATATACATATACATATACACATGTGGCAAACTGCTCACTAGCAAGGTCTTGCTAATTACTGAATAAGAAGCGTGCATCTCTTTCTTCGTGAATAGGTTTGTCTGTAAGGGGAAGGAGAGGGGGTGACGACAACGCTTTCGAAGTAGCATAATAATAATTATTGATGTAATAATAGTAGACAAACACCAGATAAGGCAGTGGTTATTCGCAGTTATAGTTGCGGTGAGCAGTCGTGAGGGAGATGCCCCCAAAAGCTACGTGTTAGCCAAAGTTATCGGGGGATTGGAACCGTGCTTCATCACCCATTACTGTTTATAAATCATAACTGTTAAGAACTCAGTTAATGCACTGCCTTATCGACAGTTAGGTCGAGGATTTATGCTAAAGATTGAAATTGTAGGATGATCAAACGCGTTCCTCACCCCTGTTAACCTTGAAGGTTAGCAGCATTAAAAGGTTCGAGCTTGCATTAAAGGGCCGTAACGATTTTCTGGAACTGTAAAATTTGGAAATTTGTATGGAACTGTTTCATATACGAAAAACAAAATTACGCCTGGCATAAGATGTAACAAATCTTCCTTCTCTATTTTATGAATGTTAGGCGCTTCTAATGCAGATTCGAGACCTAGATAAAAAACTGGTTACAATAATGAGTCTACCTGTCCGCAGCTGTCTGTGTAGACGACACAGTGAGCGTTTTGGGGGACCACTTGGGCCCCGACAGTGGCTAAGGCTGCTAAGGCGATCCACATGCAGCAAACGAGGCAGTGTTCGGTACGGTTTTTTTTTAAGTATTGGTAGCAGTTTTATACATATATTTTTTCAATTCATTTTTTTTTTTTTTAATGCAGGTCATTTATTACCAGTTGATCGAATTCGGTGGAGAGGACACCAAAAATTAAAATGAAGCACGTCGAAACGTGTCCTCGGAGCACCCAGGTACATGTACGAGAGAACAAAAAGAGTTCGAGTATGTTCGTTGTTATTCGTATTGTTTTTCAATATTTTAGGATGATTTTTTTTTTTCGTTGTCACATTGTTGGTTGAAGGATTTCCACAGAAGGACGTTTAAGAATGTAATTTTTTTTTTTTTATCGATCGCAACGGATTTTATATTTAATATATATTTTTGTCATTTTGGTGTACAGACAAAAAGTGGTCGATGCGCGGTAGGGTGTAGGAAAAAAGCCGGGGGGAAGTGTAAATCGCGTGAAAATAAAAGAGTACACCATGCGGCGACATCGTGTTGTTTACGGAATCGTGTGTTGTTCCCACGTAAACGTATGTAATTTTCGTTTTCATTTTCATTTGTAGTTTTAAGTCCAGTGACAAGTTGATGCATGTACCAGGGTGGATTTGTTGCAACGTTTTTTCGTTGACGTTGTTTCCGAGTGATGGGGCGAACATGACGGCGATAATGCAGTGCACACATACCAAGCCAGCATTTATCAATAGATTTAGACGTATGTGTGTACGTGTATAACGTGTATAACGTGTATAACATGTATAACGTATATCGATTACGTTAACGTGTCACGGTAGAGAAATCGCGAACGCGTACACGAATTTTACGAAATGAAGCAAATTTTTTCAAAAAAAGAATTATATTAAAACAATCCGTCACCAAAATTCGTTGATCAGAAACGATCATAAATCCGTTAATGTGTGATGACAAGCAAATATACGTCGTGTGCGCGTGTGCATATGTGTGTTCGTTTGTATGCGCAACGGCGACAGTTTGCATTTAGTGTGAGAAGATCATGGGAATCGGATCGAAAAAGAAAAAAGACAAAAGAAAGGAGAATGATTACAGGGAGAATGGTAAACGGTTTACGGTGATTCGATCCCAGCGCACGGGACGGTAGGAAATGTTCACAATCGCCACATAAATGTAATCAATCGACGATCGGCGGATCGAGGTTCCGTAGCAGTCGTTGTAGATTCCGAAGAGCAGGGAATAATTCAGGCACGTGTGACGTTTCAGGATGAATTTCGGGATTGGAGAGTAATTCAGGCACGTGCGTGGTGGACCATGACGGATTGTGGGGATGTTGCGTCGGTTCGTATCGTGGATGGTACCAGGGATGAAAGCGTTGACGGGACGAGATTAAACAGTATGCGTGGTAATTTTCGATCGAAAGACGTGCGTGGTGGATATCCAGGCAGAGGGCAAGCATGAAACAGAAAGTTGAAAGAGTGGTTATGAAACGATCGGCGAGTAAACGTGCAGAGACTGGTATGTGGATCATGTCTGGAACCATTCACTGTAATTTGTATAGCTACGTGGCTAGAAAATTCTCATTCCATTTTCATTCGTGTCAGCTAATAGATATACAGTCGTTTCTTATTCTCTATCAACTATATAACATTTATAACAATATATATATGCATATATATCTACATATCGTATACATATATGTATATTATATATGTATATTATATGTATATATACAGGATGTCTCAAAATTCCTTCAACATACGAAAATGGGAGGTGTTCCTGAGATCATTTGACGCGACATTTTCCTTTGCAAAAATGGCGTCCGCGGCTTTCTTCAGGTGTTATAAACGAAAATCACGGACCAATCGGAGCACGGCTACAGCGTAATAACTCCTTGAAACACAACAAAGCCGCGGACGTCATTTTTTCAAAGGAAAATGTCGCTTCAAACGATCTCAGGAACCCTCTATTTTCGGATGTTGAAGGAATTTTGAGACACCCTGTATATATATACACACAATATATATACATGTATAAAGAGAGAGAGAGAGAGAGAGAGAGAGAAATTACACACAATAAATAATCTTGTTCGCATGCGCTTAAGTTTTGTCGTTCCCGTGGGATGTCGTGTGTCCGTGTTGTGCGTGTTATTCGTTCGATAATAAAGTATACTGATGGAAGCTGAAAAAATTGGACTATAATAAGAGCTATCTTGCTGAGCAACACATCGGTTCTTTGGTCATTCTTTGCCATCTTTGTGTAAGATACAAAGTGAATAGGCATTTTCAGAGAATATGAGGACACGGCTATAAGGATGCCTTAGACATAGTGTACAATGTACACTCTACTATCACATTCATAAAGTAAACTTACTATTTTGTATTATCCATTTTACAAGCGAAAACAAAGAACCAAGTGCTGCGCTAAACATGTATTTACACACTCGAATGACTCGAATGATTGTCGACAAGCATTTCAATGATTCAATAAAAATTTGAGGATAATCTTGTATTTTTCCGATACCGCATAAAATTGACAACAATGATATTAATAATAATACTAATAATAACAACAATAACGATGGCGACGATGACGATAAATTCGTTGTAATAGAAATGATTAAAATACACAAATTCCACAGAAAAAGAATTACGTCTACAGACGATGAAATGTTATTTCATTTCAATATCTCGAAGAGTCCAATCTCTTCAACCGCCATCTTTAGATACATGCGTGAAAAAACATCGTGACGTTGACATTGTGTTATAATTAAACGCACGTACAAAATTGAAAGAGAGATTACAAGAAACAAGACCAGGTATAGAGATAGAATTGACAAAGAGATATTTATTTCGTCCATACAATAATAGCGTGGAAAGATACACAAAAGAAATGAATGAGAAACAAGCCAGTACTACGTACCTCCTACGAACATTTTGCGTGGAAGCCGTAAGTGTTCTACGTGTGTACTCTATAGAGAAGCGTTCTATCGGATCGAGTACCATTCATTGATCGTGAAGCTCCAAGTGTTCAAGCTTGCATGTGCGACAAAATAAAGTGCTACTGCGATACTTACATCGGAAAGAGTGCTTCACATCGGTTTCTATAACATAGGCGTGCATAAATAAGACAGAACTGTGAAGTATCCAATAGAAATCGATAATGTAGAAAACGTTTATCTATTCGTCAGAACAAAACTCGACAGGTAATCGAGAATAATGAATGAATGATTTTCTCGGATAAATTTTGCTGGATACCAGAAGTCAGTTCTATCTATTCATATTCACCTATCGGCCGTCACACGTTGAACGTTAGAGTGCGGCGATAAACCATCGGTCAAATAGTCTTGGCCATTTGAGTGCAGCTCCGGCTTAATTTGCTCCCTGTTCGTGCGGTGCCATGAACATGTATTTACGCATTTACAAAACGTAATGGCATCGACGAATCGTGTCCAGAAACCACGTGAGACGGTGCGCGTTTCGTGTCACTCGCGCATGCAACGTCTCTTTCGCCGTCCATCGACACGAATGGGGAAATCAAAAATCGAGTACCGATTGTAATCGCGTGTTCGCATTCGATACTCATGTTTTCATCACTTTGTTTTCTTCTCTCTATACATACAATATACATACATGCGTACATGCATACATATTTGATATGTATGCATATGTATATGTGAATGTATATGTATACACATATGTATATATTGTATGTACGAGGCAATTACCAAACCTTGATATATTGATATATGTATACATATACAGTAGTGCACGGTAAAATTGTATCAGTTCGGTAAACAACAAAAATCCTCGCGAGCAGGACCCCTGTTTTCGCCAAGAATGTAGTACTTACAATTTGACATTTCAAAAAAAAAAAGAAATTTCATTTTCAGTAATTGTCGTCTCACCGTTATAATTGCAATACCAATGGGCACTCGAGATTCTTCCGATCAAAATAAGTCCAAAGACAATGCAAATCGGACTATTCTTATCTCGATTTAAATACGTAATTAAGACGTAGGTTGTCCCATATTAAATTGGTAAAATTAGTCCGATCTGCCTCATACTTGGACTCGTTCTAATCGGAAGTGGCACAGCAACCTATTGGTACTGTAATTATTCCAGTCGTGGCATTTTTTGCATATATTGTATTCATTCTTAATCCTCGTATACTGAATGAGATATAGCATCGCCGACCTCGAGAAACTGACAATGAGTGGTCGGAGAACAGAAGACTCGACTTAAACAAATTTAACCGTGTATTGCTTATGAAACTCTATCCGTGCCCTACTGTATGTAGAATATTTACGAGTTTACTTTCTTGACACAGAACGTCAGCAAACAATCTGCGTAGCACTCTTCTCTCCTTTTTGAATCGCAAGGCAGTTTGAAAGCGATCAGAACAGGTGTAGGCCTCGGCGCGATACTTGATGCGATCAAAGCGTGGATTATTTGATATGAAATAGAGATGCATGTACAGCGTTTTTTCTGGCGACACTGCCTTTGAAATCGCGACTCCTCGGTAACAAGTGCGCCGTGGCTCCCGGTTACCGAGACTCGACGTGTTGCAAAGGTCTTTGCCCATGTGCCAAGCAGTTACAAAACAAGTCAGTAGGCACACGCGCGAATATAAGAAAATTCTTACGCAGGCGATTAGCGGCGAAATAATATAATTCGAAGCTTGGATATGAAGCTGACCGAACGCAGGATTGTGGTTAGTTTTGGACACTGGAGGTTCCTTTTGAAAAAGATCGACTTACGTACTCATTTTTATGGAACTGAATTATTCGGAATATTCTAGGTCATTGCCATTAACTGTAATCTTTTGTTTGGAAGAAAATCAAGATTTTTCTTCTCGTGACTGATGTTGTTCTAAAGGTGCACCGACGCAATTCCGATTCTTATTTAAATTATAATAAGAGTTTTGTTTCTCCTTCCCATCGTAGTAGAATAAAAAAAATTATTTTCTTTACATCCATTGTTATCGTTATCAGTTTCGAGCACTGGAAAACAAAATTAATATCAAATAGACGTGTTAGTTATTTTGTATACGATCACGTTTATCTCACGAAACTTCCTTCCAAAATTCTTTTAAGATTATTATTTTAAGATTATTTATGAAATATGAAGAACAAACAAATATCGAGCAATTACCAGAGGATTTTGTGGAGTATTAACGCACAAACAGCCATTGGTATTGTACGTAAAATGTCCTGAATTGCTGTGAACCTTGAAATAATACAGATCGATATTAGAAACATATATTTTCGTTCACTTTCGAAACAAATTTGAACAGTGTTTACACGTATGTACAGATAAAGTCACTCGATAGAACATTGACTTCTATAATATATTCCACATTTATTGCAATCAGGAAAAAAAGTGTCCTGTTCAACATAATTAAAAAGATGCTAACTATTAACTAACTACCATTAGTAAATTTTAATACCATTTTCCTGCTCTTGAATAAAACTGTGCGACAAAATTCTTTAGTTAAGTAATTATTTTTTATAATAACTTTCCCTGTTTCGTTTATCCTGCACTTCGGTAATTTTAAAACCATCGAACATATTCTCTTCTACAGTTTGTACGTATGATTGTGCAAATAAATCAAGCAACAAAATAGTATTGTAGTTTAACCCTCCGAGTACGGACTTTCCACTGTTCGCGTTCGATGACTCGATAGCTCGAGATCCAGTCATAAAAGAGGAATGCGAGGGTTAACTAAATACTAACTAATATATCGATCTTTTTCAACGATTAATGAAAACGGCACTGGAAGTAAAACTGGATATAATGTGGCGATTGTTCATAAGAATTATAGGATGCAAATGGGAGTGGAAATGATTTAATACGGGTAAACCTAGATATTACTCCTTCGTGCCTCCGAATTTCGCAACTAAAGCGCAACCAAAGCTGCGGCACGGGTGGAAAGGGTACGTACGGTGATGTGAGGAAGTTGGTGGTGGTGTAAATAACAATTTTTACGATCAGAGAAACGAGAAAGAAGTAGAGATGTAGAAGAAGAGAGAAAACAGTGAGTTGCACGCCAGTATTATGGCGTTGCTCTTAATGAAAGCTGCTAACATCTACGAGATTTTAAAGACGACCATGTGCTTGGTTATGTCTGGATGCGCTCGGCAAGTACAGGCCGATTCCCGATGAAAAATGAAACATATGCGTCCAATTTGCTATTATCTTGTTCACCGAGAACTCTTCAACAGCATATATTTGAATTTGTACGAAAAAAATACAAAAAAAGAACATTTCATAAAGGACTAAGAACAGTGTTACCAATTAATTAAACGAAAAATAATTAGAAAATGAGAAAAGGCTAAGACCAATATTACGTAGAAGAGCGAATAATGATACAAGCACCAAGTCGACTAGATACCGTCAAAGGATATGTATAAAACAAGGGAAGCAGGAAGCAAGGCTAAGACTGTGAGCAATAATGGACGCAATATCGAGTAATACACGAGTATATATGTAGTATATATAATATATTATATAATACTATATATATATATCTTTTTTTTATACATATATTTATATTTTAGAACTTACACGCACGCACACACCCACACACACACACACGCACACGCACACACACACACACACACACACACATGTATGTGTACATATATTTATATTATAACCCCATATATGTATACATGTATATACATATATATATATATATATATGCATGTATAAATATACATATATAAATATACATATACACGTATACATATATAGGATTGCATTACTAGGGATTAGCGAGTTGTTGGGAAGTTCTGTTTCGATAGAAAGAGATGAAATAAGAAGAAGCATTAATAAAACAAATATTCATGCATTTCTCAAGCATTATTATTACAAATACTGGCTGACTCCTTGACAAACCCCGTGAGCGTGCACGCGCGAAAACGCATTCGGGACCTTCGAAGACTCGTTTCTTACTTGTTTCTTAATTCTTTTGTTTTCGTTAAGCTATCGTCTCGCAATCATTCAAACTTGTTGCTGATACTCTATTCTGTTTTTTTTTCCTTGAGTCGATGGCGCAGATTACACGTGGTTAGATCTCCTATATGATCTGTTTTTCGATTAAATGGACGACGTGTCAGTCTCGTGGGACGTCTTCTCGCAACACGCGGCTTTATCACGCTCTCTACGTGATATCGTGCAACGTGTGTGAATGAGACTGTGTATATGTGTGAGTGTATATGCGTAGACATGCATACAAGAGTTCAAGATTATAGATAAATCTCTTTAAACATAATTATACAATTTTCAAAATTTCGTTACATTTTGAAATCTTGTGCACACTCTTTTCTTATTTCTTTTGCGCATATGCGCACTTATGCACGCAAGCGTGGTGTTTACGCGAATTCGTGTGTATGTGACGTCTAGACGAAAGATTCAGGACGAAACGGTACGTAATTATAAATTAATATTTATACGCGTGCAATATATGTAGTTTCGTCGTGAAACCTATTTCTTCTCTTATTGTTTATAATCCTTATTCAACAGTTTAGTACATAATATTATCATTATTATTATTATTATTATATATGCTTATTTGTCTATTATTTCGCGACTTATGGCTACTTTTCTCTTTTCGTTGCACGATATCTATATGCAACACTGATAATGTATTTAGGATTTTTGTCGTATTTATATGTACGTATGTAAAGATATATATAAATATAATATTATGTGTGTATACATATATATGTATATATGTACATATATATATATATATATATATATACATATACATATATACATATATATGTATATGCCGTGTAAGTAGATCAGACGTTGTGCTTTTTACGTGTTCTCGTCGAGTTAATTGGGTACTTCGGTACACGTGTGTTCTTCGTGTGCGACGGTGTATGAGTGCAGGGGGAAGGCACTTCTGCTGTTTTTCGTTCGATATTTCGCCGAAAAACTCAGATCCGCTGTTCATCTTTCTGACTGATTGTCTATCGAACTCGATTTTGATCGTGGAGAGTGTCAAATAATACAGTAAATATTAATGAATCTTGGTTCTTATACATACAAATATAATATTAACTTTCTTTCTCCTTTTAATTATTGTTGAATATACTACAAATGTTTGTGCAAGTTCATATTCTATGATACCGTTAAGGCAAGATTGTATGCAAATTAAAAATATCTACGACAACAACATATTACGCTTTTCAGAACTACCTGATAGATTGTGTAGAAGAAACGGTAAGTGAAATCAGTATTACCATAGAAAAAATCGTCGACACATTTATACCTATAGGTAAAAAGAGTCAGCAAGTTCTTGTTTCCGGGGAAAATCTGAGAAAAATCAGCCACCCTTTCGATAGTGTAGAAGAGTGAACAAGTCAAGGAACTCTGGTGTCGTCAGTTCGTGTGCACGAGTCTTTCGAAGCCGAAGAATACGTGTCACAACTTAATTTGTCTGTTCTAGGAGGCCAAGGAAGTATGATCGTCAATATTGTGTTCTTGTATCGAAAGTGTGTGAGTAAGCACACTTGCAAATGTGAGTACCGGTATTCGTCGTGTCTATAGATACATCCGGTTGTTACACATTGAAAACTATCACAACGTATCGCCTTTAGAGGTATTTCAGCTAGCGCAGAACAAAGACAACCTCTCCGCTCTGTTTCGTACGATAAACGATACAAAAGTAACCGTCATATACTCTGCCTCTATGGAAGACCGTGTTTCTGAACAATGTTACGCTCAGAGGATAGCCATATGGTTGCCACAAATTTAGAACTTTGTGCGTATGAGCGCTTTTCTGTGCAATATGCGCTGTATCTTTGCGATGAAGATGGAGAAGATGCCTTTGCTACTCGCGAAGAACAAACGGAACCGTGACAACACGTACCAGAATGTATAATTGTTTCTATCTGCGATGGTTCATTTTTTACAATGTTGCTTAAACGTGAAGCAGTTTCATTACCTCGTGAATTAAATAGCGAAAAGATGGAATCTACAATCCAGTTAGATTAGGCCGATTTGAAGATTTTAACTTACAGCGAAGGATTCTTTGAAGCTCGAAAATCTTTTCTTTATCATGTTTAACCAGAAGACATTCACTCGTATTATCTTTCACAAGTACGAAAATGTAAGACATTTGATATAAAAGAATTAACTTGATAATATTATTGACTTTATCAATCTAAGTGAATCGAACACAAGGTGATCGAAATCTATCATTATTTTTGACATATTTGATTGTTCATTTCTGCCACCTTTATAGATCAAACACGTAGTATGATTCAAGAACATCTAAAATATTTTGGAAATGAAATTTGCGTGTTGGCATGGTTCCATTCGTTCTTTTAATAATATAAAGAAAATCCTTATTTATATGTACATAGATCTACACATACATACGTATATCATATATATAGTATATATATGTATATCATACATATAATATACATATTATTATATAATATAATATATATTATATATATATACATGTATTGTATATATATACATGTTTTGTATACATATATATATATTTATATATATATATATATATAATGTATGTATATCCATCTTCGTCGGTATTACCATTTCGGCTAAAACAGCCTTTCAAATCACTGGCAAACACGTGTACGAATACAAAGAAGAGAGCAATTCATTCTATACGAGCAACTGTTCTCGTGTCATCGTTATTCTGTTCGGACGTTATCCTCTTCTCCGTAAGAAATGCACAATTACTAAAAGTACATTGACACGTATGCGTGTATTTGCCCTCTGTAGAGTGTTCGTGTGTCAATTTTGAACGGTTTGTGCGGTCGTGTGTCATTTAATGCGCATGTGAACTCGTTTTCGTTTTCGTTTTCTGTTATCCGTTATTAGTCTTATATTTCCTCTATCTCTTCTCTCAAGATCAGCCTCCTGGTTCTTTTCTTTTCGCTTTTGTTTTTGCAAATTCCTGTCAATACATGTAATATTTGTCATTCGTTTACTCTGATTTCCGCTTAGGTTCGCTCGTAATCATCTGTTCGCTCGACTAAATGCATAAACTCGAAAGTTGCAATTGACGAGGTTCACTATGTGCAACAAACTCCCCCGAGTTGAATCCACAAAGGACAGAAGGATGACGCCTCGTGTTTCACATGCTAATTAAATACTATCTAGATAAATATACTATTATCAATATTATCAATATTATCAATATTACCATTATTATAGCCCTAAATAAAATAAGATAGGACGATGTCTCTGCTAAATCTATGCATATGTTAATTATATTACATACACACACACGCACGCACACACTCACACACACATGCTCAAACACATACACACACATATATACATATATGTGTATATGTGTGTGTATATATATATATATATATATATATATATATGAAGTAAAAGGACTGCCACGAACACGGAGGCATTTCCATTTCAATCTTATCGATGTGCAAGGTGTTTCTAGGAAACATACGTTACTATAGTTCAATTAATCCCTAAAACTAAATAGAAGGGAGAGAGATCAGGTCGGTGGAAATACCATCTGAAGAAAGATTGGAGGTCTACAATAAGAATAAAAATAATGCAATATTTAAAAAGTACGATCAACAGAAGTCTAAGACCTCCTATAATTAAATTTCTCTGCTTCCCTCTTTCTTTTCTTTTCCTCTAGTTCCCTCTCTCCCCCCTGTTTTTTTAGAGTAGGCTATACGTTAAACGATCCAAATTAAAATCTGAGAAAACGATAAACCAACAATATATATATAGTGAATAAAATCAATCGATCTCGAATAATGAACAATCGATTGAGAAACTTAAAAATGTACGTCGAACCAGCCAACTGGATTTAAATTCGTTTTAACTCTACAGATTTAAAAGGCAAGTGTCGCGCACGTGAATATGTGACTTACGCCGAGCGTGGTTTCCGTCCATTCTGGCGTATGTATGTTTCTATATATATATACATATATTATATTTGTACAATATTTATATGTATATACACACAGTATATCTTCAAAATATATTGAAAATATATTTAAATATAAGAAGAATACAGTAAAATTCTGAGGGAACATTTCTTTCGAATATTATCGCAACAAATAAAATAATATACACTAAACAAAAAACGGAACAAATCGCGCGGTGACGCGTTTGCAATAGAAATTTCTAACAAAAGTAAAATAACTCCTAGGTAGGCCAACTAAGATCGACGCATTTTGACCTATAAATAAAATTGTGATTATGAACTAAGTAACGTTAAACGTTATGGGAAGAAAACGGAGAAATTATTAAGAAAAATCCCGATGACTTGTGCAAAACGCAAAGTTTAAACTCTGGCAAGTCTTCATAGATCCACTTTAACAGACGACGATACGTAGAGATAAAAACGTGAAACAATGGATAAATACACCTTTCATGGACGTTTCAAGTTGCTGAAAGTACCGCTAATCGTTGAACAAAACGAAGAAATTGAGAGTGACTTAAATAGTCTTCGCGTTGTTAGTCATTACATAGTTCAAAACGCTTTAAAGTGGAATCGGGTCAATAAGGCACTGTTCGCCGACAATGTCTGACTAGAAAATGAATCTATTTTCGGAACTCTTGATTATTTCTTAACTTTTCTTCGTCTTTTCTTCTAACAATTCAATTCTCGTTTCACATTAGCTCGGTTGGTATTCTCTCTTTCGTGGACAGGAACCGCGTACAGTTTCTACAGTTCACTCAATTCCTCATTACAGTATAATGTATTTAACTAACAATCTACTAGGTACTTCAATCCCTCTAATATCTTTAACAACAGATATAAAAGAAATTATTTTTTAGATTGATTGTTAACTTTCGCACGGTTCTTGGCAAAAGACTAGGATTACTATTCGTCTCGGTCTCAGTCAGTTTGTATAGTGTGTAATATTTACACTATACAGATATCCTTTTGCTGCATGATTATTTGATCATTGTGTAATGCGTGGGTATCGTATCGAGAAAAACAAGAAGCGATCTGTTTCTTTTTACTTTCATCATCGCAAATAGCTATTTTACGTAACATTTATTTATTTTTATTTAAGAAATACTTCATGATACTTATCTACTTATCCATTGTAAATATGTATATTAAAAATTGACAGCAAACGAAATGCAAATAAGTTTAATCGCATTCAAAATATTTTGTTTCGTACGGACGAGGCAGAGAAATGAAAAAGGATGCTCGATAAATTGATAAATTTGTAAAATACAGTGGGTGGCCCAAGTTTAAGGGAAATCAAAGATACGTTTGGAAACAATAAAGCTTCCGTGCGGGGATATATCGTTAGAAGCATGCTCGTTTTACTGCCAAAACTAAATAAGTGGTGCATACAAAAATTGCTAGGCTCGATTTGATATTTACGTTTTTACGAAGAAATTCAATCATCCCATGGTAGTTTTCGCATAGACATCCACCGACATCGAAAAGGTTAACAGGTTTGTCCATGTTCATTCTAACATTCTTCTGCCATCGATGATGATCAATTTCAATATAAAAATTGCGACTCTTCGTATAAGAAAATGAGACCAATATCGTAATCTAGTGTCTAGTGTCGTAATTCCTTAAATATTTAAGGACAAACCTTTCGGAGACACATACCGTGCGAGTGTTACACGAATAATTCTGTCGAAGTCGAAGATAACGCTAAACTCGAAGATCGACGGACGCCGTTCGTGGCCGAAAGAGAGAATGCAAAGAGCCCAGAAGAAGGAACCAGATATTCAGCAGCAAGAGAAGACTCTTCCCTCGCGTTCCTCAACAAAAGAAATAGTTTACGAAGTCTTCATCTTTTTGTATGGCTGCATGATCACACCGGAACTCACAGGGATAGCTACCTGTGGTTGTGCCGCGATGGTAGCAGGATTTGGAATTTGAGGTATTTGTGGAACACTCGGTACACCCGCTGTTGGTACACCAGCAGCGACTCCAGGAACACCAGGAAGAACCGTGTACGGATTTTGTACGTATGGGCTACCTTGGACCGCCGCGCTAGGAACGGTCGGCATCGATGCCTGTACGTAAGGATTTGGTAGGATCTGTTGCCTCATCAAAGAATAAGGATTGATGTGAGTACCTGCCGGCGTTCTCGAGTAGGCTAATAGTCCAGCAGATAATGGAGAAGTCAAGGCCCCTGGAATACCAGCTAGGTTAGGAATGACTTGCCTGGGTGTCGCTGCTGTAGCTTGTAATCCAGCTACCGCTGGATTCCCTGCTGCAGCTGCGGGATTCACAAGGGCCTGTTTGTTTAAAGCTACGCCGGTGTAATTCAGCGCCGTCAGTTGGTTAATAGGATACGATTGAGACGCTTGCGACAGTTTAATAGCTTTCGCGTAATTCTTCTGAGCAACCTCTTTTGCCAGAGCTGCTGGATCGAGATGAGTTGGCAACCCGGACGCCATACCTAGGCTGTTCAGCATATTCAGACTAGCAACGTTCGAGGGGTTGTAGTTCGACATCGAGGCCATGTTCGTCACCGACGGTACATTTGACATGGACGCCATCGAAGCCATAGAGGCCATAGAAACCATATTGACTACACCTGGCATCGAGGTTAAGCCAGCAACCGAAGTCAGTGGGCTCATCATCGCGGGCTGTACGGAAGCAGCGGACAATGCCAATTGGTTTTGTATCTGTTGTTGTTGCTGCTGCTGCAATTGATGCTGTTGTTGTAACTGGTGTTGGTGCTGTTGCTGCTGCTGTTGCTGCTGCTGTTGCTGTTGCTGTTGCTGCTGCTGCTGTTGTTGAGCCTGCTGTTGTTGATGGTGACTTTGCTGGTGCTGCTGATGCTGAGATTGCTGTTGAGTAATCGTCGAAGGACTCGAGTGATTCAATTCGGGGGAGTTATGCACGTTTTCGGCATCGTGATTTTGCGTAGTATTCGGCTGCTTGTTACCGCCGTTACTATTGTTACTGTTATTATCAGCAGTTGGAGGTGGTGGCGGTGGGTTGTTGCAGGGATCCATCAGCACGCCATTGTTGGCGTCGGCGCAGTTATTGACTGTGGCGCCACTGGTTCCCTGGGAGGAGGAGGAGGACTGAACCACCACCGCGTGGTGGTTGCTTTGCACGTTCGGAGGTTGCACGACCGATTGGTTAGAGGTTTGGGTGGGTAGGGGTGGTGTTCCAGTGTACTCACATGACACAGGCACGAAGGGCTGCTGCAGCTGCATTAACTGTTGGTAGGTCGTCGCACTGGTAGGTTGATAGACCGGCATGCCGGACTTGTCGCCCGCCGGTCGTTTATACGGAACCATTCCTGGGAAGGCCTGAAAACGGAAGCGCATATATCTTTACAGTCAGCGAAGGCAACATGGTATTTAGGGAGGATTTAATGGAAATTTTGTTGAAAGACCTCGACTGTCAATTCGTTTTTTTTTTACTTTTCTCTCTGTTTTTTGTTCACGTTAAGTTCCTCCTTCTTTTTGAAATTGTTTGTCTTTTGATCCAACGGAGCAGGAAAAGTGGTTCGGGGTCTTTCAAAGACATCTTTCATGGAAAAGTAGTTTATCGTTGAAGCGGTTCGATACTAACAAGGAGAACGCAAACTCACCGGGTCTCTGATTTGGTTGAAACTTTGTATAGTTTTAGATCTCGTTCTCATGTTCACGTGTATACATATACCGTTATAGTGGCAGATCCTCGATAGTTTTTTTAAGATATTTATGATTTAGGTTTTTCATTACTATGAATACTGTTTTAATTTCCAAGTACCTTAGTGGCGTAGCGGTAGCGTGCCGGAATAGTACGGCGTTGACACCAGGGTACAATTCCTTGATGATTAACAATTAAACTTTGCTTACTTATTTATCCTACACAATATTGCCATTACTCGTTGTAACATTCACACATTATAATACAATATAATATAGTATAATAATAATATAATGTTACATGCAAAAACGCATATTTAATTTTCAATGAAATATCTTCTGAAAGATTACAACTCTATTCGTTAAAGAAGAGAACTCGAAAATGAAATTGACTATTGACACTAGTATCTTCTTCGATCTGTATCTTCGGCGAATTAAACTTTCAATATGTCAGTTTCTTTCAACGCTCATACAAATGACAGAATTATAATGCAACGCAATGCACAATCAATGATACAGAAGTGAACAACGTCTTCTTCATCAATTTCTTTCCCGTGCTTGTATCGATATTATCGATCGTATCCGGAACCTCGCATTTTATTTATACGAGTATTACAAGAAGCTGACAAATTGAAAGTTTTATTCCAATAGTAGAATAAACAAATAAGCAAAGTTTAATTGACAAAAAATTTTCATCAACGACGAATTGCGCTTCCGGTATTTCACGCCACAACGGTACTTAGTTTACCTGCGAATTAAAACTGTATTCGTGGTAATGAAAAACCTAAATCATAAATATCTTAAAACTATTGAGCATCTGCCCCTATAATGGTATGTATACGTTAACAGGAGAACGAGATCTATAACTATACAAAGTTTCTACCAAATCATGGTCCCGTTGAATTTGCGTTCTTCTTGTTAAGAGAACTATAGAAATTTTGGCTCGATAATAATTTTAAAAATATCTTTGTATCCTTTGGTCTGAATACGATGCTTAGGTGCAGCAGTAAAATTACTTAGAAATCGTAAAACATCGTTCTGTTTAGAAACATTACACGAGTGACTCGCGGATTTCGGATCTCTCAGAAATTTATGTATACAATGGTGAAAATGGTGTAGAAACGATGTAGAAACGATGTAGAAACGATGTAGAAACGATGTAGAAACGATGTAGAAACTAGGCATAGTCATATTTTTATTATGCTTGCTCTATTCTACAGGGTGTCTCAAAAGTTCTTCAATATCCGGAAATGGGAGGATCCTGAGATTATTTGAAGCGACATTTCCCTTTGCAAAAATGGCGTCCGCGGCTTTGTTAAGAAGTTATTAACAAAAAACACGGACCAATCAGAGCGCGAATACAGCGAACGGAGTCCTATTCGACGACAGTTCTCGCTTACAATTAGCGTGGCGTCGCCGTTGGCCAAGCCAGGATCAATCTGCTGTAGCCGCGCTTTGATTGCTCCGTATTTTCCGTTAATAACTCCTGAACAAAGCCGCGGAGGATATTTTTCCAAAGGGAAATGGTTCAAATGGTCTCAGGAACCTCCTGTTTCCGGATGTTGAAGGAATTTTAAGACACCCTGTATAATAGGCACGCGACTGTGGGAAAGCGGATAAGTAACGTACTCAGCGATATTGGTATGATTCAATGGATAGATTCTGCACTTACAAAGTTCTCGTAGTAGAACGATCCGACAGACTTCACGTCCATCTGCAACAAAGACAGGATTGGTTTCAACTAATTTCAAGGGGGAGGCTACGTTTATATTATTGAATATTGAATCAATAGAGGACGATGGTAATTGAAGGAGTAGGTCAATTGGTCTGGTCACTTTTCCAGAAAAACAGAATAATTGGGAGGATTGCACACCAAAATAGTTGGCTTGTAGTAGTAACCAGTAGTAAACACAATAATAATAATAATAATGATGATGATGATGATGATGATGATGATGATGATGATGATGATGATTGATGATGATGAGAATGATGATGAGGATGATGAGGATGATGATGATGATGATGATGATGATGATGATGATGATGATTACGATGATGATGATGAAGGTGATGAAGATGAAGGTAATGAAGATGAAGATGATGATGATGATGATGATGATGATGATGATGATGATGATGATGATGAAGATGATGACGATGATGACGAGGATAATTATGATCACAATGATGATGATGATGATGATGATGATGATGACGCTGACAACGATGATGATGATAATGATGATGATAATGATGACGATGTTGATGATGATAATGATGATGATGATGATGACGATTCGATGATGATGATGACGATGATGACGAGGATAATTATGATCACAATGATGATCATGATCATGGGTGATGATGGCGGTGATGGTGGTGGTGGTAATGGTGGTGATGGTGATGGTGATGGTGATGATGAGGATAATGATGATGATAATAATGATGATGACGATGACGATATATGATGGTGATAATGATGATAATAATAATAATAGTAGTGATGGTAGTAATAGTAGTAGAAGTAGTAATAATATTAATAATAATATAATAATAGTAATGGTAGTGTGTGGAAGTTGTGCCGATGACGCAGCTTGCGGCGACGTTCCCAAATGACGACGTTCGTTGTTGGATAACTGTAAAATGTTCAGTATACTTTCTTTCACTTCCCTCTGTTTCAACTATTTGAGAAAAAAAAGAAGTGTGCCAGAAAGACCAGCCACAGTTTCTATTATGGAAGAAGACCGTCTCACGGCCAATTGAACTGAGAATCGTTGGTCCTGTTTTAATTGGAGAACCAAATAAATTCATTAAAATAGTATCACCGACGAACATGAACTCGGAACGTGACCGTTCTCCGATTGACGGAGAAAACAGAGATTTCTTTTTCCTTCGGTTTTGTGAATGGGAAGTTCCCTGTATTATTCGCCATATGCCGTTCGTCTGACGCAACAGTCGTACTATGATTGTAGTCAAAAGCAAGAACCGTCTTGAAGGCGAAAAAAAGAGAAGAGGAAATGTAAAAAAAAGAGAATTAACAAAAATTTGATTAGATGTTCCTCGATCGACTGTATTCGTCGACGACAGTCGCAGGGAACCAAATGCGATAAACAAAAAGTTGTATAAGTCGAAGTGGTGAAAGTTAGAAGCTGCATATGTAGTACGGATGCAAAAGCTGGAAAGCTAGTAAGGTTCGAGTAGAGAGGGGTAACTGTGTAATCGTGAACTGTTACGACGAATGATTGTATATTTTGTAGTATAGTATAGAAATGTCGGAATGAAACACGCAGAGGAACGAAATGCACAAGTACAAATTTCATTGAAAAACAATTTGCTGATTACAAAGGTAGATAAGAAGCATTGTTGTAAGTTTCGATACAGTGGAAAAAGATTTTACTAATTTTACGGTTCGTCCACGACATGTATACAAGATGCTAAAATTTAATGTTTTATGTTTTTTGATATTATGTGTTTGAATTATTTGAAAACGGTTGAATATTCCGTACGGAATGGACAACGTGAAAATCTATCTATACTTTTTTTTATAGGTTCAATGGTGCGATAGGTTTGAAACCGCGATTAATTATTTTCTTAGTGGAATGTTATACTTTTTCTTATAGTATAGTAATGTTGTTTCAGAGTTCAGTTGTTTAGTTAGGTGTAGTGCAACATAAGGTATTCCAATTCGATAGAAATCTTTCTTGGTCGTGCAATGGGACACGGATTGAAATTTTTCAATGGCTTGGAACGCTGTACCGGTTATGGTGATGGACATATGTACATATTACAAACAAAGTAAATAGCGGATATACATATTATAGCATAATACAGCGGTTGCTCGATAATCGTTCGTTTTTAGACCTGTTCTAGAGCTGTTCTCGCTGTTTTCGTTGTACGTCTCCTTGCCTGATTGTCCTTTTGTTTCAGCAATTGTACAACAAGTCCCAAAAATATAAGAGTAGACGAGATATACATACATATTGCTGACGCATATACCAATCAATAAGATGTTTATTATTCCTCACTTTGAAGTTTCGTTAAGCATTCCAAACTGAAAATAAGTTTGACTTCCTTAATTTTAACACTTAGCCGACCGCACGAGCCACAGAGAACTGTTCGGTTTCCACCGCGCTTACGTTATACGTTTTGACGAACGTCAAAATTAGTTGATTTTATTATATGTTGTGCTCCACGGCAGCAGTCCGTCAGCAATTGCGAAAAACTCCAGGTCGAGGTAGTTAACAATGACAGAAAACGAGAAACGCCTCGATCGGTCGGCTAAGTGTTAAGATTTTCAGACACACTGCTACGACAGTCCTAATCAGAGACATTCCTTCTGTATGCAGAGTTGTGTCCGTACATTGTAATTGAATTACATTGTATTTCAATTATATAGTAATTCAACTACGTCGTAACTGGATTACATGATTCAAACCGTTCAATTAATTCAAATACTAATTATTTTAGTCAGATGAGTAATTGAGATACAATATAATTGAAATAAAGCTCTCCAAATTATAGCCCAGAACTTTGAAGACTTTGAACTTTGACTATTTTTATGTTTTTCTTTCATATACTTGTTTGCTGTCTATGCGGCGTATTTTCTATTCCCCGTCCTCGTAATTCGTTATTAATATAATTTAATTACAAAGTATTTTATAATTGTACTCCAATCGCAATTACGAATTACATTCTAATTTAATTGAATGAAGATCTGAATTATAAATTACAATGTAATTCAATTCACTTGTAATTAGAATTCATGGTGTAATCCAATTGTAATTCTGCACAACTCTGTTTGTATGTACGTTTTGTCTTTATAACTGAAATGAAATAATTATATAAATTTGATTAACTTTCAGATGTTAATATCTTAGTAACCAAGCTTTAATTTGCAAAATGATGAAAGAATATATTGTTCGCAAATACAATTTTTGGGACATGTTTTATACAATCAGTTACTAAAGTTTAATCGCTTCGACGTTTTGGGTACGGAAGGTCCTGTAGGAATCGGTATCGACTGGCCAGTCAATTGAAAGTGATAAAATGAAGATGTCGACCAAAATAGTATCGAAGTCGCTGCGCATCGTACTCGGGTTTAGGCGTTGAAGACATCAAAACATCCTCATCTCGAGGGTCGGTTCGAGCTGCCAAAATCGTCCCTAAGATGTTAACACATTATCCACCCGCGATTAATTTCTAATTTTTCAGTATCTATCTAGGATCGGGTTTTGATTGAGTTGGCTTCTAACAATGTGTGAGTAACAACGCGACTTTATTAACTAACGATACGCGCGAGAATGAGGTTACAACTTTTTACTCTTACGTTCATACTTCGCTCATCCCTCGCGCTTTTCATTTTTTTGCTGTGCGCTTTTCATTTATTCGTTATGCGCTTCTCATTTCTTCGTGTGCGCCGATACAACGCGATCGTCGCTTGTTCTAACGATCGCCGTGGCTCGATCTGAAATTTGAATCGCTTGCGCGGGGCATCCTACATCCATGGTCCAGGACTAACGATTTTTGAATAGCTCCGTTAACACCAACAGCAATTTTAATCGTAAACCTCACGGCTAAGGATTTTTGAATAGCTCCGTTAACACCAACAGCAATTTTAATCGTAAACCTCACGGCTAAGGATTTTTGAATAGCTCCACATTAACACCAACAGCAATTTTAATCGTCAACCTACAACTCACCCCCAGCCACATAAACTAATAGTTTTTCGTAAGGATTTCGTAAGGACAATAAAAATTCCGATAGATAAACTGTCAATTTACAATTTTCCAAGGTAAGAAAAGTATCGTACAAGCTGAAACACTGATTTCCTTAGAATGGAAAAAATATGCAACTTCATATATATATATATATATATATATATATATATATGATACAGAATAAAGCTGACTAGAATCTCCAAAAATTTTCTAAATATTAAATTATTGTGACTCGTATTTAATTACCTCTTAACATCATAAAACATTCCAATGTCATATTTTAATAAGATAATATTAAAATGGACGAACTGAACGCGTTACTGTATACATTCCAGCTAGATAACAGACTATTCTGCGCGTTCGTGTATGAATGGCCACAGTGCCCGGTATTCCGAATATGTACAGAAAAATTTAGCTGCCTGGGAAATCGTGTCGCACGATTATTTAACTTTTAACTTTTTATGGATTCATTACTATGAAAGCATCTTTCCATTGATTCGATTCTCTATTGAAGAGAAATACTTGATATTGCACCCCGTTAAGCTTGTAAGCACTGTGTAATACGTACGTCATATAAACTAATTTTTGTAGAAAGAACTGCTTCGTAACTTTAAATCCTTACGACATATCCAACCTTCTCCGATGACACCCAATCACAATATAGAACGTGAAGAAAAACCGGATAAAATATTTTCCTTCATAGTTTTAAAATATTTTTAAACCATGATTGAAACTGTCTTCGCGAACTATCTAAGGTTTTGAAACATTCAGAGATTTTCAGTAATAGAAAACTTTATAAAAATAAAGATTGCAGTAACGATTCTGCACAACAATGTATGTATTACAACTGTTATCTTCTTTGTGATATTTTTAAATCTCAAAGTGATAAATTGTATGATCTAATAGAATTTCCCAATTTTTTATTAAGGATGCATTTTATTTTCTCATGTAATAATTGAATTATAATTAATCAAGTGGCAAGTTGTCAGATAGAAATAATCATATTTACGCTGGAAATTATGTAATCTTTTGCAATAATAAGTCAGGTATACTTTTGCAATTTAACGGATTTCAACGTAAAACATTACTGTATATTATTCTTGAAATCTTAAAGTATAGGATTCTATAAAATGACACGCAATCGTTGTCTTGCCAAAGAAGACTTCACTTTTATAAAGAATAACTATATGGTTTGCTATACAAACTTATCCAACTGGATCGCCCTGCTTAATATTGTACATACGTATAACGAGGTATCGTAACAGAGAATCAAATTTCAAGGAAATGAACTTTTTAACATTCCACATGGAATAAAAAATAAATAACTTTATCAACATAATTTCTCGTGAATAATGAAGTCTATATTGAAACATACGTAGATTAATACAAAAATCATCTTGACTACTTTGATCGTTCTTACTGTTCGAAATACCATGTACAGATGTGGGACAAACATATTCCACCGACTCAAAACTCGACAAGATCGTGAATGTTCGACTAAAGGTCTTCAGTCTGTCGATGGACAGAGAACAGAGAAAAAAGAAACGGGATACGTGGGCACCGTAGGAAAGCAGAGATTATCAACGAAGACAGGTTTGAATGTGTGTATTTTGTATGAGTTGATACGTGTGTGTGTGTTCAAGCTGTCTACTTGTGCTCTTAGCAGTTCCGACGTGACTCTGATATCGACAGACACATAGAGTTTATTTCGCAAAAAAAAGAATAAGGAGACGAGTGGAGGCGAGACAAGACGAGACGAAACGAGACGAAAGGAGGCGAAACGAGACGAGACTAGACGAAACGAGACGAAACGAGACGAGACAGGACGAGATGAAAAAATCAAAACCCCCGGAGAAAGCCGAATGAAAAAGATCGCGGGTATACCGTAGATCGCTGGTACTATAGGAAAAGACAAAACTTCCGGGACATCGTCCAGAATGTCAAGGGGATGACATATTACACCATCACCTCGGTAGTCGCTTAAGCACAACATGCATCATCGGCGCAAGCTCGGAGTTTACACAGATCTATCGCTCCGTAAACGCATACCAATGTCTTGTCGCAATCGTTTTATGTATACTCGTGCGATTCTTTCTCATCGATCGATTCGTTTAGTTATGTTTGCCTTTGTAACGAAATGGTACTGATGTTCAGAGATTAATAGTAACGGACATCATAGACTTTCGCGAATTTAGAATATGTACATCAAAGTCTGGAACAATCCAACGGAGAGTCGGTAATCAGAGAAACGTGACTTTTTGATTCGTAACGCGTTGCAATCGTTACAAATATAATATTATAGGTGTGCACAGTTCTGTTATTTTCGATCGTAGAAAAAGGAATAAAATAAGTAAAAATACGCGTAACTGATACACAAATAATTGGCAGATTTGCGTCCGATTAAATTACAATTTACGAATTGCTAAAAAGAAAATAAAATAAAATACCAATTGAGAAATTACATAAAACATATATTCCATAGAATACATGCATTTGAACGGTGTATACTGCAATAGCTAGTCAGCTCTGACAATAAGTCTTATTGTATGTCGAATTTTACAGAAATGCGCGCGTGACTTAAACCGTCGAGTGCAGGCATTGATCGGACGGAGCGCAGCGAATCGATGGATCTTTGATCGATCACGAGCTCTTATTGTTATTGGCAAAAGAGTTCGCCATGGGGTGAGTTTACATTAATCGTTTGAGTGCCACGAGTCTTTGAAGAAATCGGCGCGCAATAGCGACGAAATACAAGTATGTGCGAGCAACAGCGAAGAAAAAATTAATTACGTGTATGGTTTTTGTCAAATTTCTCTTGAAAAGGAATCGTTATGACGATTGATACAACAAAAGTTACAGTATCTAACGATAGAAACCGAAAGCATCGTCAGTTACACATCGTGATTCGATTTAGCGTTATTTTCCGAAATACATAGAATGAAAGCGAAGCGATCGCTTTACGTGGTACTCAAACGGTCCCAAATAGTATACTGATATCAGCAACCACGAATATTGTTCATTTGGTTCACATGAATATTATGTTCTGTGCGTATCGAGTGGACTAATTCGTGGCTGATGATTGAGAAACCAATAATAATAAACAAATAAGCGATCTATAAATACATTACGAGGCGTAAGCTCCGATACAAACAACATTGCAACGAACGACAGTACGAAGCAAAATCAACAAGAAAAGTTTACGAACGAAAATTGAGAAGAATATATTGACAGAGATAAATAGGTAGATCTTCGAATCTTTTTTTTGTTTTCCGAGAAGCCAATGATATACAGGTGTACGCGTATCGTATGTTGTAATTATTATAAGCGTAGTATCATTGAAAGAATATAAAAAGAATGAGGTTCGAGGAAAATATGCGCGGTGCAATTAAAAGTATCGTCTCGAATACTGCGGATGATCGAATTCTACGAAGCGTGTGACTGGAACACGCGGAAAATATCCCTCGAGGACCGTGTACAGTTATTCCGAGAGTAAATAGAAAAATATAGCGGGTCTCTTATTAGAAATATTTTAAAAATGAGAGAGAGACAAGAGCTAGAGCTCTAAGCGCGCTCGGCAGTGTATTCACAATCGCAATAACCATGTATTCGTAACTTAAAGATAGGGCTACAAGGAACTTCCGAAAAATGGCCCCCGAAACTCCACGATATTCGTTCACATTCGGATATCTAGTTTTGGCAAAACCAGAAGAAAATTATGAAACATTATCTCGATGTTGATTGTAAATCAGCACTTGAAACAAATTTTTATACCACGGATTCCAATTTTTCTTCTTAAATGGCATATCATGGCAAATATTATGTATGGACATTAATAGCAATTTGCAATGAACGTTTTCTACATTCAAAATATTTATTAGGTTGTGTAGTAAATTCGTTCGCGTTGATAGAGATACATACGTCGTTCAAGAAATCAATCTGAAATTGTTTTTTTAAGTTAAAGCACCAGCAAGCACAACTTTTATTTTCACCATTAAATGCTCTTTTATTCCAAGGAAATAAAAAGTATTGCACAAAATAAGAATAATATTTTGTTCGAAGTACTGGTCCAATAAAAATTAATAACGAGTAAATATAAAACTTACTTGACCAAAATCTAAAATATACAACAAGAAAGTATTATCATAGTTTCAAATAATTGAGATTCGTTACACAAAAAAAAGAATATATTTGACTAATTAACAAGTATGATGCTTATCTTTCCCACCATCCCAATTCTGTTTCACCGCATTGCTACAGCATAATACCGCACAGATCTTTAACAGTAACAAATATTATTGACGAATAATATTGCAATGTAATCTGCAACAACGTAACAAGTAATATGTATTGAGATTTAGCTAGGACTTGGTAAAGACTTAATCTAAGAAAACGGACCGTAGGATCTAAGAAAAACGAATATCCCCTCCACTGCGGGACATACCCCTCGAGCTGTTCTCGTTCGCCGAGCAGTTTAAAGTGTACTCCGATACGGAGCCGGGTACATTGGTGTGAACCACTACTAATCCAATTACCAAACTTCTTTATTTTTCATTATTTTTTTATGGGACTTTCGCCAACTTCTTTGTGGAATTTTTCTGATTAACATGACACTAAACGGGATATAATTTCAACTGTATTTAACCCTTTGCACTCGGAGCTATTGTTACTCGAAAATTAAACATTTCTTCCTAACTAGAATAATTCCATTCTATATGATTTTTTCATTTTATGGATATGAAATTGATATAATACTTCATACAATACTTAAATGTTTAGTAAATGATTAGCTACTAATATATTTAATAATGTGAACCATATTTTGAATAATGGTACAGGAATTTTTAGTGACAACTCTGAGTCACCACTAGAGTGCTAAGGGTTAATAGAGCGCCTTTGTTATCCGAAGTTGTTAACTCGATGTCCTTTTCTACGTTCGACGCGGTCGATGAGGGCACAAAGAAATAATAGAACAACAGGATCTAAGAAACAGCACGGACCCGAGGGTTTTTCTTAGATCAAGGCTTTACTGTATCTCGAAAATTAGAAAATTTTTCTGGATTTTTGTTTAAAAGCATACACGAAATAAACATGCCAATGATCGAATTTCATAGTAAACAACCCGATCGCTCCATATAGCAAAATAATATTTAGTAATGAAGAAAATAATACAGTCACGATGCATTTTACGGTTCGTCTAAAGTAATGCGAACAATTTATTACAAAACCGGCTAATATCTGCAGAAAAGTGTAATAAAGATATGGTGTAAGGGGACAAGTCCTGTGTAACATGCACTTTATCCGAGACGAGGAACGATGATGATTCAAAAGTTATGATAAAAAGAAAATAATAGTTGTTTCGCTACATTTACCGCAATATATGTAGTGTATCGTTTCTAACACACATCTTACATTTCTCAGTGTCGACATACACATCTTCTTGCACGAAATGTGGTACTTTGAGGAGAATGTGATTAGTGACTCTTATTGTTATTATATCTTCCAAACCTTACGTAGGTAAACCTACACCGTGTAACAACTATTATTTTCTTTCTGTCATAACTTTTGAACCACAATCATCCTTCGCCTCGGAAAAACCGCGCGTTACTCAGAACTTTCCCCTCTACAACATATCTGTGATTAAGCAAAAACGGATTTGAGGCCCTCCTTTCTGCATAATTACCACAAAACCTAATATTTAGAATGACACTCTATGATTCGAATAAGCAAGCCATTAATTTTGTACGTACACATATATATAATATGTCAAAATGATTTATACAAATGTAATAAATACATGAAAGATTTAAAATGATTTATATTGATATGGATAAATATTTATTAAAGGGGACCCAGCTCCAATGACCTCGGCGTTAAAATATGTTGTCAAGGTCAACAATCCGAACTATTTTTTTTATACATAACCACACGCCAAATATTACTAGTAACAATATTTGCAAAAAAAAATGGGCAAAGTATCGCTTGACGACACAAGAAATTTTTGCCTTTATCTTATGTTATTTAATAGGTTTGGACGAGTTAATTCCAAAAATCCAAGTTTAGATCATGCAGGATCAATGGTTCAAAAGTTATGAGCGTTTAAAGTCGAGCGATTTACAGTGTGTTGGACACATAGATTCCCAAGACGTTCCTCTCCTAATAATAAATTATAAAATTTATATTAATAGTATTAAATTTAATCTTAATATTGAATTTTTAATTTACATTTAAAACTATTTTAATTTTTATTATTTAATATATTTTAAATACCTCCTCCCCCTCCCACCACCCGACCTAACCACCAACCAACTAATTATTAGGTGCTTGTGAAGCGACGAAATCACACACACACAAACACACACGCACACAGTGTTTCTGAGAAGAAGGTTCTCACATTAAACAATATAACATTATATTATATTACTTAATATTGTTGAATGTGAGAATCGTCAGGGTTGATCGTTCGAAAAAAATCTAACCCAACCAACAGCAAATCCATTTATTAGTAAATTCTATAATATAATGTTATATTGTTTAATGTGTGAGAACCTTCTTCTCAGATATACTGGGTGGTTGTGTGTGTATGGTGTCGCCGCTTCACAACACGTAATGACACAGCCAACAAATTTCAATTGTTTTTGACGTTTCGATTCTCACTTTGCGATTCTTATAGAGTTTCTCGGGCTGATTCCGAATCTGCCCTTAATTTTTCTCCTAGACGCATAGTTTTTGAGAAATTTGAGTTTGAAGAAAAGACATATTTTTCAACTTTAAACAAATATTCTGATGTTATTATAAAAGATATTGAATTGTTCTTTACAGCAAAAAATTCTGTAGACTTTCTCGAATCCAGTGATATCCAATATTAGTATATTATGATTGTTTAAACAGGTTTAAACTGATTCGAAAAAAACATCGACGTTACCAACTTGAAAGGGTGGTTTCTCAAGATGAAAGTCTGCTCTATCGCGTGGTATAGTTAGATTTGCCGCTGGATCCTTATTTATTTATATAAATTGAAAAATATCCTCAGATATTGGTGCAAAAGTGGTGTCTCTCCGTCTTTAATGATTGTTTAAACATGTTTAAACATGTTAAATATTGGATATCACTGGATTCGGGAAAGTCTACAGAATCTTTTGCCGTCAAAAAATAATTCAATATCTTTTATAAGAACATCACAATATTCGTTTAAAGTTGAAAAATATCTCATTTTTTCAAAACCAAATGCCTCAAAAACTGTGCGTCTTGGAGAAAAATGAAGGGCAGGTTCGGAATCAGCCCGAAAAACTCTATAAAAATCGTATAGTGAGAATCGAAACTTTTTTGGCTGTTGGACAATTAATTAGTTGGTTGGTGGTTAGGTCGGATGGTGGGGGAGGGGCGGCTTCACCTATCACAGACGCTTACAATGTCCTGCATTTCTGCAGAATGAACTCTACTCCGTAATTTCTATATATTTAAAGTTTTTTTGCAAATATCTCGGCGACTAAGGCCGAGCGACACATATGTATAGGAAAAAGTTGTTCGAAATGTTGACCTTGACAACATATTTCAAGGGCAAGTTCATCGGAGCTGGGTCTTCTTTTGTAAATATTTACCTTAACATGTTTACACAATTTATACTATAATAAACCAAAATAGAAATAATGTAAATAAAAGATTCAAAATGAACTGAAAATATGACGTGAAATGGAACGAACTAGTGTTGCAACCAATATTCAGATATCCGAAGTATAAAAGATAAATTCGTAATTCTTGGAATATTTTGTAAACCAAGTAATTTTTCGAATAAAGGAAAGAAATCAAAGATTTGAATCGAACACGGCATTGGTATATAAGACGAACGTAACAGTTCAATAAATGGAGTGAAATTCAGAAGAAAAGTTCAGTGATCGGATTCAGTTAAAAGGTAAGCACTCAGAGCCACGAATAGAATAGAATAGATGGAATAATGTGTGTCGGCTAGAAGAAGAAAAACAAGAAAAGCGTAACCAGTGAGGCCATTTTCGTAAGTTCTGGCTACGAAAAAAGGAAAGTGTACACCATGCATAAGCCGTGGTACCATTAGCAGGTCATCATTGGAGTCGCGCATCCGCTTTTTGCCGAGTTCGATGCTCGCCATACTGGCGCTCTGAAGTCCTCCGGGAACCGCAGTCGCGGGAACTCCTGATACTCCGCCAGTCAACGCGCCCATTCCCGCCACATTCGTTGGCATTGTCGCCGTCTGCTTTTTATTTTCATTTTGAAATGTTAATAATTTATGCGATCGATCGTCCAAATATCCCCGTATTTAATCCAAAGTAGGTATCGTTATCGTTATCGTCGTCGTCGTTGTCGTTGTCGTTGTCGTTGTCGTTGCCGTTGTCGTTGTCGTTGTCGTTGTCGTTGTCGTTGTCGTTGTCGTTGTCGTTGTCGTTGTCGTTTTCATTTTCATTTCCATTTCCATTTTCGTTTTTGTTTTCATTATCGTTTTCGTTTTCGTTTTCGTTTTCGTTTTCGTTTTCATTTTCGTTTTCGTTTTCGTTTATCAATTTGTAATTTTCATTATCGTGCATACATCACGCCAATAGGGCATCATTCGCATATGTGCATGTATCGCAATCGTCGTCAATTCATTGTATCATGTGTGCCGTTGGCGACGATGGTTGTTGTTTGTACACACAGTATTTGGTTATATTTGTTTGTTTTTTTTTTTGTAATAGTATTTGCATACGGCCATTGGTTAATTTTCATTTGATTTTTCATTGGGCGTGGCGTAATCCGAGCGTATGGATATTTGGTTGGCATAATTTGTCGGCAGGCGTTAATTGGCAGGTAGCGAAGCGCACGGAGGTTTTGTCAGCAAGCATGAAGAAGCATCATCAGGCGGAAGAGGGCAAGATAAAAATCAAAAAGAAAGAGAAACAGACCAGTTGAAGCTAAAGGCATAGAAACGACAGTCGCGATCATTTTTTCTTTTTTTTTTTCTTAAGCTAAGAAGAAATAGATATATGTATATGCATAGGTGTACAAATGTAGATATGTATGCACATGTATAGATACATATAGCACGTATATGTATATGTATATGTATATATGTACACATACGACAGTACACAATTGCGTTTGCATCGGCGCGCCGTGAACCACAAGTGAACGCATTCGCGCGCACAGAATTCACGGCAAGGGAATGTTTTGTGGTAAAACGACACGTAGATTAATATGCACCTGTATAGACGTAACACACTTCTCGGGTTGCTCGCGCGAGTACCGGTACCGGGCTGACGTAATTACTCGTATCTATCTTGCGATTCGATCGCTTCTCGTTGGTCACGATCTCGTTTTTCATCGAGCGAAGAACCGGAGAGGCGTGTGGTACAGTCGAACCGCCGCGTCTTTTATCGAGTAAACGCACGAATGCAGAAATTTATCCTTCTAATAATAAACAATACATCGTTTTTCGATACGAAATGTCACTTTCAAAAAACGAGTACAATGTATATATTTACTTACGTATAGTAAGAGACAACGGTACTCGTAGAAATATATTTATTATATTTACCTACATTTGCATACAAAACAGCTCCGACATGTTGACATATTGTAAAATATTTCTAGTTCGGGCTATGTTACTCTGCAATTAGAAAAAGCGTTCCAGTCGATGGGATACACATAAATATATTCTTCGTTTCAATAATGCAAAAGATGTTTAGAAGTTTCAAAATAATGGGACGGATATTTTGTGTCTAGCAGTTACAAGCTTGCAGTGAAAACGGTAAAATTGAAATTACAGCCTATACTTACAAGCATTGTAGGTTCTCTGCTGTTATTATTACACGATAAACGCAAGGTACAGTTGCGGTAGGGATACCGTACAACTATACAGCTTCTCTTCATAAACCAGAAAATCCAATTTCTAGAAATCATTTCAATTCTTCTTCGCTTGAATAATAAGCTATCGCGAGACGTTGACTGCGCGTCCGTACGTGTTACGTTAATAAGCACGATACTGTAGTACGTTCACCGTTTTGCTGCTGTTCATTCGAATTAGCTGCTGCGTTACTTTAAATTCTTATAACGTAGATATACAGAGAGTTTGCATACAGCTCTACACTTATCGTGGAAATGGATTCCTTCTTCATGGTCGAGGCACTTTGAAGGTAGATACATTATTCGCACATACTACTTGAGAACTTTTGTCGTCAACATTACAAAATAAAATTAAACAAATACATGATTTACTGCAAACAAACACTGACGATTTCAGAAACGTAATGGTCGAGAATCATTTCGGTTCCTAATAGTTTCTCTCCGAAACCGTTTAATATACAGGGTGGGGCAGTAACTATTAGCACCTCAGATATCTTTGAAACTATAAGTTTCACAGAAATATTTGCTGAAACAAAATTGCACAGTAAGAAGGTGGCCATCCGGTGGCGATAGTAGTTTTTTTGCAGGTGGACGTACTTCGGACATTTGAAGGTCACCTCCATTTTTTTTAATGGATCGGTATGTTTTGGCTTCCGTATCACGATAGAGGATCTTAAAACGAGTTCAACGACCTATTACATAAGGTCATTCAAGGTCATAGAAAGTAAAGAAATGCGATAAGAAATCGCGTTGCGTTTTGTCGATGGGCTATACGTCAGATTCAAAACAATGAGTCTTTTCTTAATACCGTCTTATTTACCGATGAAGCAACATTCACAAATCACGGGAATGTTAATTTACACAACATGCATTTATGGGCAACGGAAAATCCACATTGGCTGCGACAGGTTGAACATCAAAGACAATGGTCTGCGAATGTATGGTGTGGTATCATAGGTGATAAAATTATTGGTCCTTATTTTATCAATGGAAATTTGAATGGCAACATCTATGCTAATTTTATTAAGGATACATTGGGTCTTTTGCTAGAAGAGTTACCTTTACTTACACGACAAACCATGTGGTACCAACATGATGGATGTCCTGCACATTATTCATTGATTGCGCGAAGGGAACTCGATGAAAAATTTCGAAATCGTTGGATTGGACGCGGCGGTTCGATATCGTGGCCAGCTCGTTCACCAGACTTAACACCTCTAGATTTCTTTCTGTGGGGAACACTGAAAGAGAAAGTGTACAAAGAAGTACCAACTACGTCCTACGATATGCAACAGCGAATTATTGCAGCCTGTGCGTCAATAAGTTCTGACACCGTAAGACTTGCAAGTCAATCAATCGTAACAAGAATCCAACAGTGCATTGACAGTGATGGTCAACATTTCGAACACCTACTATAAACATGTTTCATTTACTACCAAAACCATAAGTATTATCGCATTTCTTTACTTTCTATGACCTTGAATGACCTTATGTAATAAGTCGTTGAACTCGTTTTAAGATCCTCTATCGTGATACGGAAGCCAAAACATACCGATCCATTAAAAAAAATGGAGGTGACCTTCAAATGTCCGAAGTACGTCCACCTGCAAAAAAACTACTATCGCCACCTTCGGCCGATGGCCACCTTCTTACTGTGCAATTTTGTTCCAGCAAATATTTCTGTGAAACTTATAGTTTCAAAGATATCTGAGGTGCTAATAGTTACTGCCCCACCCTGTATACATATATGTACAGTAAACGCTCGAATACTATCCCGGGTCGTCTACGCAAACGCTATCCAGTGCCTACCCACTCCACTGCCGGCCAACGCCGCGCCGTAGGGCGGCGATGATTGATGTCGGCTCGGGTATATCGCACCATGAATCGAATGTTCAAACTTCTTAATTTTCATTATTTTTTCATGGGCTTCTACTGGCTTATTTCTGACAATTTTCTGATTAAAACAAGACCAAAGACGATATAATTTCGATTGTATTTAGTGGTTTAATCGACGGTGGAAGTTTCGGTCGCAAGGAACGACAGCGTACGAGAAAGAAAGAGACGCGGACAGTCGCTTCGGCCACTCATTCTGTCTTTCTCTATGTTTGGCTCTCGATTAAAGTCTCGGCGCGGTCGGTGCGGTAGACGCAGCAAAACAAAAATAGTGTTCCTATGCAAACGCTCTGCCTGCAGGATACGGCTGTTGGACAGTCAATGAGCGTTTACTGTATTTCAAACGCGTCTCATGTCACAAAAACAAAGAAGATATTTTTAGGTGTTCTTCTTCAGCTGGGTTATGCTCTATATTCTATATCCATAGAACTGTATTTTTACGTATGAGTTTATGTAGTGTAGCTTAGAACCATTTAAACAAGTGTAAATTCTTTAGACTGATTTATGAAATTATGTAATCAACGCGATGTAATATGTTTGAAAAGTCAAATTACAGGTCTGATTTTCGGTAAACGATGAAATATTACACGGCCAAATAATTTTCTTAATTTTCTTAATTCTCTCAATTTTCTTAATTACTGTTCATATTTAAGCACAATTGTAGAAATAGTGCCAGTCTCTTACTGTACGAATACCTCTTGTAGTCGCCGTGTGCGATTAATTGTTACATTACTAAAATATAAATTGCGTTTACTCGAATGAAAGCGTGGTTCATAAAAAGAAAGTTGGTAACAGAAATAGTAAAAGGAACTAAATTCTGTCAAAAGTAATGGCAATTGTAATAACGATGACTATAATAGTGATAATAGCGATAAGAGGGCCAATAGGTAGGTTTCTGGGCGTCATCGGCAACAATCTGCGAACTAATAGTGCTAATATTTAATTCAGTGAACGCCTGTGTGGCTCCGTTGTAACACCTTTAATGGAATCGTAAACGATGCTCCTAATAATAATTAAAAATAAAATATCCACTTGTTGGTGGGAAGTGCGCAATTCAGGAGGGGCAGGGGCAGGGGCAGGATGGACAATGGCGTAAACGAAATAGGTAAGTAAGGTAAAAGAAAAACGGAGAATTCCATTCGATCGTCCCTCGAGTTATCGGCTGGCGTTTCTGACTCCGGCAACACCTGCAATAATCGGGACTATCTGTCGAAATTTATTAGTTTTCCCGAGATATCTTTCGGTCCAGCCATTTTCTCCCTCGCTCCTGCTTTTCTTTCCTTTTTTTATCGTGAGACAGAAGAAAGAGAGAAAGCAGCACCATAGGGTGAGAACTAGGCAATTTTGTTCCTGAAAAATTGAATTTTCAGATTATTTCGTGTCTCCTATGGTCCATGTCCCATTGTTTCCTGCTGGCATCACCAGCATTATACGTCGGTCGTTGCGTTGATTCACGGTACGTGCGTATCGAGACATGGTACGTGTGCGTGTACGTTGCGTGTGCGTGTACATGTGCGTGCGATGGATCGTGTGCGTATTTCGTACAAATCGATAGTGGACAGACTCTTATCGGCTGATCCATGTGTCTGCAACGCCTCTGATCCGTTTTTCGTGTTCGTACATTTGACAAACATTCAGATTTGGCGTAGCAATTCCGAAGAGTGCATTTCGTTGCATTAATTTGATTAGACCGATCAACGATACTAGCGGCGAGGTCGAGGTTAATCGATCTAATGGAATATCGCGACCGAGTTCGAGAGAGTACGAATCAATACCTGGCCCTTGGAATAGATCAAAGAGTGCTGCCGCGTGGTTAAATCTGTTTATATGATACATTCGGATCTCTGCTCGCCATTGTTTTTTTCATCCACGTAAATTTTTATAAGTTTATTAACACAAAGTTTATTATTTTTATAAGTATTTTATAAGTTACGTTGATTCTTTTTTTTCATAAGATCTATTATCTTCTCTACTCGAGAGAAAATGTTGGATATAATATGCGAAAATTTATATCCTTTCTCATCGTCCATCATTCGAATGATCTCAGAACAGAGACAGAGGATTACCTAAGCCTCCAAATATGTGGTCTAATATTTACTTTTCCATTACATTATGCTACATACTATTTATTATACGTACAATATATTAAGTGATTTTTTTCTTATTTCCAATAAGCTCGACTTTGAGAATTTTAGTTTATTAGCGAAGTAATTCAGACCGCAATAGGTTAAAATTTCGGCATAGAACTTTGAAGATATTCCTCGAGCAAAACTCTGTAATCACAGTAAAACTTCGTCTCGAAAATGGCGGCGCAATGGGCTGCAAGATTGAGGAAAATTTGACCAAAGGTTACATTCGTCGGAACGCGTTATGCACCCTTGGGAAATTGAAAACCACTTTTAGAGAATGAGACTTCCCTGCCAACAAGCTGGTCTGCCGCAATCATCCATGTGAGACTTTTTCTTCCATTGTGTCCGGGTGTGGCTGCAGGTCTTCCGCGCGACGTCGCTGAAAATGTCTTTCCCACGTATTCTTTCTTTTTTTTTTCTGTTCTTGTACTCTTTTTATTTTTACTACTTTTCGCTCTCTATTCCCCGGACAGTGGATAATTTCGTTCCTCGAAGACAACGTACAGAGCGGAGTGTCAAAACGAAGTATGTATAACGTTTTCCACCGTACAAACAAAACAAAAAAAAAGAAACAAAAAAAATTGTCTACCTTCCGTAACAGATTTACTTCTCTCGCACGACTCTCTTGTTTCTCGTCTTTCGAGCTAAATTTGAATCGTCGTGTAACATAGAAATACATTACTCCATACAATTGTCCCTCGACCACTTGTCGAATCAAGTCCCAAACGCAAACGTGTTCTAACAATGTTCGATCATACGAAATAAAAGACTAAACTACGAGAGAAAATAAACAGCGGTCGAAGCAAGATACATCCGGTCTTTCAAGTATAACCGTTATCATCGTTGCGTCACATGGAAAGTTCCGCATAATCGGCTCTCGACCTCTCGTTAATATTATACAATAGAAAATTGAATTTTCATTTGGTTCCACTTGATCGAATGTTCTCGTAGCAATTGTAGACTACAAGGAAATAAAGATTAAATGATGTGAAGTAACTAACAGCAGTTGAGGGAGGACAATTGTGAAGATTCGATATTGCTAATTTCGACGTCGATGTAACGACTTAAGTCGGTCACTCGAGCAACGTTCCTCTAACGACTATCCGTTCGAAACGACGATGTTCGTTCTCCGATCGTCGTGATGAACACGCGGAATATGAACGAAGATAAATTCCCGAGCACACTCTTCTTGTACCCGAGCCCGTATCTCTTAACAAACCCATCGGATGCGACTCTCTGGGCGTACAAAGCATCTGTACGCTTTGTTCTATTTTCTTATTTTTTTCTTTCGAGGTTTGACAACTTTCAGTGTAGCGTTTTTGTGTTGGGCAGCAAAACAGCAGCGAGGGTTGATAGCCGGGGTTCGTGCAGCACAGCTTGTCAGCAGAGTGGTGTACGTGTCATTCGTAAATATACGTGTCACTTTAAACTACTTTCTTATTTACAAAATCGCGAGCAAGCTCCATTTCTGGTTTCCGAAAATTATTGTTGAACTGAATTGACGAATGAACTGATTCGCGCGTTCATGTTATCATCTACAGTGAATTTAAAAGTATCTGTCATTATACCTTGCTGCGTATAATATTGGATTACAAAATTTCGAACAATTCGATCGACACGGATCTGGCCTGTAGTCATGTATTTAACCGGTAAAGACAGCGAACTCCATTCGTATCGTGCCATGACATGTAACTGACTTGAATGGCTGCTAACAGCAAATAATATTGAATTATTATCCCAAAATCCCATGAATCTCTTAATTATCCCAAACTGGATCGATCAAATCGAAAGATGTACTTCTTATTCCTCCTTAATATTCTGGTCAGTTTCGTTAGATAGACGTTTCATTTTCTTCAACTAAAGAAAAAGGAGTATCCGATTGTTACAAAATTTCGAAATTCTGAAGCACAACTTCACCGGTAACTGTCCCTCATAATTTCCTTACTAATCTTGTACGATATTTCTCACAAAAAATAATGTACGAAACATGACTAATTGTAAGATGAGCTTCTTCTCGAGGCTAAACATCAATCTTTATACGTATTACCCATATAAATGTTAAACGAAAGATATTTGACAAGAGCTTACGTGTACCGTGTTCGGATCGTTACAGAATAATAGATACGATAGATGTTAGTGCAGTTTATCAAGAAAAAAGAGATCTACATATTGTGGTTTCGCATTATAGGGTATTAGTTGTGTGTTTCGGTCAATCGAATTTGCCATACCATTTCTATTTACCTTTACGTATCCGGCGCGGACAACAACGCAGCGTGATACGATGCGAAGAAAATCTGTTGGCCTCTAGTCTCGATTACGCGACTTCGAGAATATATTTATGCCGCGATCTCGATCGAAATCGCGATCGTACGATAGATAAGACATATCAGTTGTACCAAATTTGTATAACGAAAACTATCTTTGTCTTGATACGGTTAATTATACATATATCCGGACACTTTTGTAACTCACTGTAGATGTACCGACAAGCTTTTTGGGGAGTCCAGAAATCGGATTCGATGCTCAATGATCGGAAATGGAAATGGAGCGGTCGCGTGTAGCTGCATAAATATCTGGTACTCGTTACAACCTATGTACCGAACAGGTAATTGGTGTATTGCAACTAGTTCTTTGCACCTGGATAGCTGCGATAGGCTGCTAGAAAGAGAGAAAGAGAACAGTGGTGTTTGGTGATGTTAACAAGAATTTTGCCTCGTGTACTACTTACTACACGCTACGGGAACGGGCTGAACATCATACAGGAGAATGTAAAAACGGACGAACACAAAAGCGACAAACATGATACGATGAAATGAGGAATAGGAATACCTTGTACAATCCAATGAAAAAATCAGACAGTTGAAAATTAAAATTAGGGAGTGTAGAAATGAAAAGAGAAGCTTGAAAGAAAGATGACAGGATAATGAAAAGAAACCAGAGAATTTGGGAACTAATATCGTATACAAAGTCAACGATAACCGTATCGTGTGAGACATCTCGTTTTTTCCTTCTCAAACAAATGTGGAATAAACAAAACACGTACGATTGACGTTTAATCGAGACTATCGTCGTATTCGATATCACAACTACTGTTTATACCACTACAGAAGCATGTACGTATAAGTTGATTTCGGCTTTGACAGCACGCCGTTACGGTTATCGCGTGATTCGAACACTGCGCAGCTATTGGCCAATTTTACTTGTGTGTCTCGGTTCCCTGTCTCACGTGCCATAGCGTATACATACGTGCACAGAGTGTCTCGACTGAAGAAGATCATTTAAATATATATTCTTCCATGATTTCAGACTTTCGAGTGGGGTTTCACAGAAAAATATTCTACGTATAGAAAACAACTTTTCTGGGTCGTGGTTATTCTTTCTTGTTGGAAAGCTTCTTTTTCTGAACGCAATATATACGATTCGGTTTCGAGGCATTTTTGAGACCATTAAAAAATCTGGGATCACAATAATAATATCATTAAAGCGAAGAAAATATTTGTATGGCCTCCTTCAACTGCGATACCCTGTACATGTATCCTATCTATCTATCTACACATAGTATAGTATAGACAAATATAGAGAGAAAGAAAGAGAAAGAGAGAGACAAAGGTAGATATACAGAGATAGAGACCGATACGTGTGTAATAGCGTATATATAGAGTACGTATAAGGGTCTACTGCGTTCAAGGGGGAAGCCCGACATATATGTATACTCGACGTAGATTGGCGAAAAGCAGCGCAGCAACGAAAGCTTCTTTCGATGCAAACCCAAGAAACTGAAGGGGCTGACATGATAGACTGAAGTTAGAGAGTTTGAGTGACACAAGAGATACAGAATGAACGGGATGAGTGTTGAGAGAGGGAAGAAATTACGTATGTATACAGTCTTGGATCGTATGCGTGCACTTCGAGTTCTTCCTTCTCTGGTGAAACACGCTTATCTCAGCTTTTAATATTACCTTTAGGTAAACTAATTTCGTTTGATGTGCTGTGGAGCGAACAGTACGGTGGATTAGTACCATTTTAAGTTTTATAGGAATATACAAAATTGTCACATCGTTGTAATCTGTAACGATGTTATAAGCAAATCTTCGGTTTCATTCGAGTTCCTGGAAGAGGATTCTGCTGTATCCGATTTACTAATAGTTTACCTACTGCTTTTTATTGCACTTCGAGAAGGTGTTTGCGTTTTGATTTCGCACATTACTCGTGCAGTGACGAATTCTAGCAGTGGATGTGGTCTGTAATATTTTTATACATAAACATTGTTGTTTAACGTTATCGGGTTTATTGAAATATTGTTTAATAAAAATCCAACCACTGATAATAATGCCAAAGAACTTGTTTCAAAGATACAGATTCTTGTACCTACAATTTGGCTGAAAAGATTCTATAGAAATAGTTCAAAGTTAGGACCGAAATATGTCACTTTGTCCACGTTAATATAGAAATTGATGAAGTTCGAAATTCACTGGTATCCTCCGTTTGCTTACCAAGATAGAGAACGTTTATATATGCGAATAAAATATGAATAAATGTCATTTGATGAAAAAAAATGGAGAAAAGTGTTCATTCCGGTAGTTGTTTGTCGGGAAAAATTAAATTATGTATCTAGCCCATTCCTTGGTAATAGACTCAGATACAAGCAAAATTTGGATGATTCCTCGGAACGTGGACTGAGCCAGCTTAAGCATTTCGTTCTTCCCCTATTTACCAATTACAGACACGACACGAACATATATGCACACGATATAGGTAGACTTTTATCACCACCGCACCTTTTCGCAAGCTCAGCTACGTAACAATCATATAATGTCCAATTTTCAGCGTAGATAAAAACACAGGAAGTACAAGATATCAAATATTTGCACATGAAGCACACGCAACATGGACTGAGAGAAATATAGAGACTAGGAGAGAGAGAGAGAGAGAGAGAGAGAGAGAGAGAGAGAAAGAGAGAGACAGAGAGAGATAGAGAGAGACTTGGAAAGCATCAGAGAAAAAAACAGGAGCCAAGGAGGTTTGGATTGATCAGGATTTTTGATTCGACAACAACATAAATAAGTCTATTGATAAATCTGTGCGATTATATTTGCAAAAGATTTCTCAATAAATTCAACGATGGCGAACACGAGCTCGGCAATGTTCAAATTTGAAACTGGAATGAAAACTAACTCGCTAAACCAACATTTCGATAGAGAATATCATCGTGATCAATATTATAGAAATTAGTCGTATTTTTTTTCATCTAACCCTAATTTGACGGTGCTTAGGTTTACTTGATCCACGGCTGTCCAGAAAGTTACTTACGTACATAGCTGACGATACTCCTTTTATACTAAGTTCGCGGCAGAATACCGACGAATCTCGTAAAAGGTAAGTACGTTTCAACCAGAAGAACACGTTACGTTTGAATAAATGTAGGTACTGCTATATGTGTAGTCGTCGGAAGTGTCCGCCATCTAGGAATTAGTGATAAAGAGAACATTCGTCGTACATACAATTATCGTCGCGGCTTCAATAGGAAATAACGCATACAGTCGAAGATTAAAAGAATAAGAAGAAGTACAGGAGAGAGATTTGGATAAAATGTATGTCTTTGGAGTCCCGAGTTGTTCGTCGAAAGGTGGATAATAAGGTATCTTGGAACTCATTTTGTAATTCTTCAAAGTGAGTAAGGAATTTAGATTACAGAACGGGAACAGTAAGATTGTGAAGTGTATCGAGAGAAAAAAAAGAGTTAGACCAAGGAAAGACACGGCAACGGTAGAGAACAAGACTGATAGAGGTGGATAGAGTCAAAGTTAGACATAGAAATGAAAACAGAAATAGAAATTAAGGTAGAGGAAGAGATAGACAGAGAGAGAAAGAGAGAGAAAGAGAGAGAGAGAGAGAGAAAGAGAGAGAGAGAGAGAGAGAGAGAATGCATTACCGCAATGCTAGCCCGAGATTGTGCGGCCTTAATGTGGGCTTGAAGGTGCAGAGGGGGGTGGAAATAGCGGCAGGGGTCCCGATTGCATCGGCCCTTGACAGCGTCCATGCAGACCGTCACAGAGCCGTCCTCGTTCGCCTGCACCGTCTCGAGGGGGTGCGCAAACCGGCACTCCGTCTCGCCGCGTTTGCACGCCCCGCGTTGAAACTCGCGACATACCTACAGCAAGAGCGAACACGCATGGCATGGCACTCTATCTATGTGGCCAAAGGGGGCTGGGGCCGGGGGAGGGGCGCAAAACCGGGGGCAGCTCTGGAATTTGTTGGCTGAGATGGGTGAACTAGTGTGTGACCCATTCTTTTTTTTTCAGCACGATATCTCTCGCCTTCGACATTCTAGCTGGCTGGTTTGACGTTTCATTCGATGGGTTGGCGGTGGATACGGTTGGATACGGAGGCGGTGGTCGTGGTGGGCAGGGTGGGGCGAGGCGAGGCGAGGGAACGATGGCAGGAGCTGCTGGAGCAGGTTGAACGTGTCCTTGAGTGAATAGAGGCTGGCGGCGAGTGTTCGAGACGTTGAGATTTGGGTGCAGGATAGCAATTGTTTCTGGATGCCGTGAAGAAATAGCGGTGTAAATTGGATCAGTTGAGTAGCTTGTTCTACAGGGATTATAGGACCCAGTTAATGGACCGTACAATCATCGATAACGATATAATGAATAGTTGTAAGATAGATGACGCCAAAACGTAATTGAACAAGCCACCTGGGTACCTTACTGTTTTAAAGATACACAGAATGTTTGACACAAAAATGATATCGTTGCGAAGAAAGATTATATATAAGTATAATAGACTATACTTCTTTTCGGAATATGCCTTAAAATTTTAAAGGCAACCCCTTTCAAGACGACTTCAATGATTAAAGTCATTCAAGGTGACGGACAACTAATGCATCATTTCACAGCCTTCGATCATAAATTCCTATAAAGCCCTGTACAGACTGACAGACAATTGTCCACAACTATCCGCGAACAGTCCGCAGACAGTATGCACACTTCATACGTTTTCTGTGGATGGTAGGATTGCTCTTGGTTACTCTTGACGAAATGTTTTTCAAAATTTCTTTTACGACCCCCCTCCCCCCAATTATTCCAAATATTTAAATAAAAATCTGCGCAAAGTTTGAGCTCGATCGGATTACGAGAAACGTGCTCCAAGGCCCTTACACATTAAAATTCTTAATTAAATGCTCATAAAATCGTTTTTCTTGTAAAATAGTTACCGCATCGAAAAATACGTTAGATAAAATCTATAGATCTGAACAGACTGCGTTTTTTATGTTGTATTACTGTTTTCAAAAACAGACGGTTTTTGTTTATTTTTTATCAAAATAAAAAATTTTTTTTTGAAATTTGAGAAATTGGGTTGAATTTTCGATAAACGTTAGCAAAAAATGTGTATTTTGCTTTTTGAACTTGCGGAACTTACTTTTTTTAATTGCATGTTATTTTGCAAGAAATTGCATATATTTCTCGTATAAAGATATAAAAAAAATGTTGTTTCCGCTGTATCAAAACCGTATAAAATGAACGTGCCTCGGCCGGACGAGGCAAGCAATGCGATAACGGGTTGGACGGCCGACCAACGCGTTATCGCATTACTTGCCTCGCCCGGTCAGTTTAGAGACAGGTCCCACGAATTGGCACATATTTATTTAACGGTTCATTTTAGAGGAGTTTTCGAAACGCGCAGTTCTCTTTATAAGACTTTACCCGTGATAAAGTGGAACCAAAAAATTTGTTTGGGTTTCAATGAAAGACATGGAATTTCCTGCAAAATAAAAAACATGCACATTTTTCGCTAATGTTCATCGATAAAAGATAATGAACACGCTTCAATTTTCAAAAAAATATTTTGGATTTTGGACAACGTTTTTTCGAAACCCGTTTGTTTTACGGAAAAAGTAATACGACATAAAAAATACGCAGCCTATCCGGATCCACAGGTTTTGTCTAACAAATAGAGAAAAACGATTTCATGAATATTTAGTCAATCATTTTAATGTTTAAAGGCCTCGGGGCACGTTTTCCTGTTATCCGATTGATCTCAAACTTTGGATAGTTTCATTTTAATTATGTGGGACATTCCTTGGGGGTGCCGTAAATGAAATTCAAAAGTCGATAATAGGACCGACCCTAATGAATAGTCTACGTACGATATTAGTGCAGTATGTGGACTTGTCTGTCGACTGTTTGCGGACAGTCTGTAGACAATCTACGAACTGTCCGCGGACAATTGTCTGTTAGTCTGGAGAATACTTAACACTGACTTCATTCTAGCGAAGTTGAAATTCCAAAGAGAATATACATATGTTACAACAGGTTAGCTTCATGTTAAGCTGAATGGATGCAGTTTAGTTCCTCTAGTAACATCCAGAGTATTATACTTCGGAAACGTTAGCAAAGAATTTGTAATTTTCACAATTTTTTCAGTTAGTGATTTTGGATGACTATGGTCATTGAAGTCACCTAGAGAAGGACTACGCTTGCAGATGTTAAGAAATAGAGGATATCATTTCGAAAAGTGTAGATAACATTCTAGTTTTCGAAACACGTATAACAGAGGAAAAAAAACGACTCTTATATCAAACATTTATATCTTCAAAGCTGTAAGAATTATTCAAGCAGATTGTGGAAGCGGCTTATTTCATTACAGTGATACAGGATTATACGATACGATCATTTTCCTGGTCAAAAAGTATTTCAGGAACAATACAATAATCATATTTTATCTATTCTTTTATGGCTTTAAGCGTGGACATTCTACTTTAAAGAAACGAATAAAATTTTTCAGTGAATATGACATTTATAAATTATTTGTCATTAGAATTCTACATGCTCGTGTTTTCCAAACGTACTAAAAATTAATCTACGAAAACATTAGTTAAACCTAGAAAGATTGAGTCTTGGACCGTTACGTGATGACTAACGACGAGGCAAATGTCAAAAAAGACATTTCTTTTATTTCAAAGAATTTCGTGAAGTTAAGCATGCGTGGTATACCTGGAAACATGGAAACATTGAAATATCTCGAAAAATATTTTAGATAGTGTCATGTACTTACGACCGTATACGTGTTACGTATGTATATTCTTTACCTATATTTTTAATTAATAATATTTTTGTTAAACTAGAAGCAGCAATTTAGTAGCAATCATCGAGGTACAAGCAGCAATGAATAGTTTTACGAAATTATTTAAAATCAGAGAAATAATGTTTTTTTTGACATTGTTACATGTTTCAAAAAAATTATCATTCTAAATTTTTTGCAAGACTTTTTCACCGTTAGCTGTACACTGTACCATTATTAGGAGTTTAAAAAAACCCTAACTCCAGATACTCTCCCTAACATTATCAAACCTGTTATTCTCGTCAGGTCTATAATAACACGAAATCAAATTTTAATTTTGTTAATCAATGTCATATTCAATAAATAAATGCTATTTGGCTAATTTATAATAAACAGCATCAATAAACATAAACGTTACCAAATTTCAAAAATTTTATGTTATTCTATGTCGGATTCCTGTTATCCAAAACACGAGCGTCTAATATAATTTAACCAGTAAATAGATTTGTTTGACCATGAGAAACTAATGGAAAATTTGTTTAATTTCCAAAATATCTCCGTACAATCGTAAAGGGGAATTTTTACTGCGGAGTGGTATCAAATATACCATCTATTAGAAAGATTTAAATGTAACGGTGATACATTATGATTGACATATTAATAACTAGAGAAAAAGTAATTTATTTTTTGCGTTACGGGTGATATAGATTTTTCCGTACACGCATAATTTATTTTCAACGTCAATTTAATAATCATCTGTAACATTTTCCAAATATTTGTAATTTATACTGTCTAGATCTTAATAACTAAACTGTTGCTTTGTGAATTACATTTATTCAAGTTTTAATCTACCAATTCAATATTAGCAGTTTTCAAAATTTCTAAACCGTTCTTTGTGTCTGCAATAGTTTTAGAAAGAATTTCGATTACAGACATTCCTACGTAAACTTCTTTAAAACGATATAAATACTTCGTAAAGATAAATATTAGTAAAAAGGAAAGTACGTTAGAAACAATTCTTAATTTATGATTAAAGGGCATTTTCGTTCTTTATCGTACCTTAACTGTGCGTGTGTTTGTGATGGGTAGAGACAAACTATGAAACTATACCGAATAATGGTCATTTGGATAGTGTAGAAAGTTTAGTTATATATTATAAATGTTTCACATTTAGAACTAGTTGTGCTTCCTTATGCACAGGTAAATCCGTTGTTAATTAATTTTTTGCAATTCTTTGATGTACATACAACTATTCATCTTTAAAATATTTATTTACCAAAGATTGTATGGAAAGGAATTCAAATAAAATTGGAGGACAAAAATTGTATGCAAAAATAAAATTACATATTTTTCACCGAACACATTAAACAATGGGAATTTTTTTGGATAAAAGAATCAGAAGTGTTTTAAGGTAAGAAAAGATTGACAAAGAGAAAGCCAGTATGCGGAAAGGAAAAGTGAGTAGAGAAAAATGCAAGACATGAGTGAGAGAGAGAGAGAGGGGGGTGGGGGGGGGGGGGGAACAAAGAAGCAGTGATGAAGAGAATAGTAGGAGAATCGAATGATACGAAAGAGCGCCACATTTCTGCGAGTTTGGTCTCAACAGCCACCCTGAATTTGTTTGAGTCATCCGTTCTTTCTGGTCGATGGTACGACACTCCAATCTGTTGACATCACACATTCAACATGAATGCGCTTCTCTTTAAACTCTTTTCTTAAATTCAACGAAAATTATGTAGCAAACGAATTAAAATGATTTAAACTAAACGAACTAAAATGTAAGATTGGAATATACCAACGGCCAGAAGAGAAAGGCATATCTAATCACTACTCTACTGGTGGATCTAAATACCGTATCCTATCAAATAGACGTCGCTTGCTGGTTTCGGTGTACCATCGCCCCCGCCCAATAAGGTCAGAGGACACGGAATTTCGGACGACTATTTGTGAGTGAAATAAAAGGGGTTGGGGGGGGGGGGAGTAGTCGAACGGACGCCACGACAGAGGGCATCCTCTCAGTGTCCTACCAATTAGATTTATTTGCACATGTGTTAGAGGATTCCTGGCGCATGCATTTGCTATTTCCGACTTGCTGTTTATCTTCTGTCACTATGCACAGGCATTCAGAAAAATATATAATGTAATAAATCGGCAAGTCAACAATGCGAAAATACGTCGTTTGATCTTTGACGTCTTCATTGCATCACTGTACTTTGATTCTAAAAGAAAAGTAGCCGAATACTGTTGAGAATATGAAAAAGTTTGAATATTGGAGCGTCTCCATTGGCTCGGTCGAGTGTGAAGTTGTGAGTTCAAAATTTGGATAATTTTGAAAACAATCTACGCATTGCCAATTGTAAATGAGTTTAGGATAAGAAAAGACCTGTCGCTGCTCGGACATTCCTATGACAACTGGAAATAGATTTACGACCATTATAGAAAGCGATCAATATATTTTTATAATAAATTGTTTAAATAGTTTCAACTTCGTCGTACTCTAACTGAGAGGTGATAAGTAACAAACAAAGTTTCATTATTTATCCAAGAAATGCAAAATTTTGGAGGTCGTATTAATCGATGAGGGATCTATTATACATTTTTCTCTGTGCATGATGAGCCACAGAATTCTGAAGAAGCATGCGAATCTTCTGTGTATTGCACATTCAAGCGAATATACACAGAAAATCAAGCGTGGATCAATTTACCTCTGTCATCCTCGCTAGCTTAACTGCCGCTGGCGGTTGTGTGTTAGGAAAGTATACATATATACAATACATATGTATGTATACATGTACATGTACAGCCAGACGAGCGAGTGTAGCATGCGCAAATAGCTCGACAGTGTTCACCTTTCGTTTTGTTTCCTTCTTTTCTTTCCATTTCCATTTCCATTTCCATTTTCTTTTGGTTTTGTTTTTTGCTTGAACGCGTGAACACTCTCGAGAGCATGCGGTCTCTCGACCTTTTCGCCTAAGGGAGCGGAGCTTTCACCGAAAGGCGGAAAATTTTGTTAGGAACGTACGTACAAAAGTTGAACGATTAACGAAACACACGCGCGCACTCACGCACGCACACGCACGCAGCCACGCTCACACACACGCGCGTACACAAGCGTTATACGGATCGTGTACAAAGATCAAAATATGATAAAATACGGATAAATGTATATAGTACAGACATATACGAGAAGCAGAAGGAGAAAACGAACAAGGGTCACGGGAGAAGATGAATAAAAAGGAAGATGGTAACATAAAAAGGAAGAGGTTTCAACGCACGCTTCAAATAATTGCTTATGCATTTGAAAAGAAAATTTTCTGAAAGGATACAATAGTTCGTTCGCGGAGGGATAATTTAGGTGTGCGAAACATTTGATTCGTAATCCTATACATATTTAGATACTGTGGGATTGACTCGTTAGAATTGATCTTGAAATTTGTTGCGACTTTTGAATTGATCCGGTAGAGTGAACAAACTTTCACAAAGTAGTGTACGTATGTTTCTGGCCAATTAGGCAAATGATCGAGAGCTGCCCTTCAATAAGAGATGTGCCGCCCCTCGCTCCGTTGGCATCCACATCAGCGGGCATTGATTAGAAACAAGGCGGCAACAACGCCAAACAATCCAATTGGACAAGAAATTCGATACATACCGGTTTTGTGTGAAAGCGTTTCGACTGAAAAACAGAATTTTTTTGTATCTATTTCTCCATTCATTTATTATAATCGTAAGAAATGTTCTGGGCGAACTATATAGAACAAAAACTTTTACAGGATATGTCGCGTTGGTTGAATTTTCCTTGGTTTTTGACTCTGTATTCTTTCGAAAATGATATTTCCAGGTGGACTCCTTTCCTCGCGAGTCGCGACTCGCGACGCAATTGTCCCGCGTACACACTCACCGAAGCGTTATCGCTGCTGTGTGTGTTCGTGTGTGCTGAAGTTATAGACTACAGATTATTCGGAGCACTGACGAATTCAAACGTAAACGGATATACATAGGTACAGCTGTTCACACTGATGTAAGTATTTCCCGGAAATGAACGACGCGCGCATCGTCGCGTCGTACACACGTATCACGCGTCGTTCTTATCGAGACTCTTACCGAGCTATGTATGTATTAGCAGAAATCTGAGACAAAAAGTAAAACAAGTTAACTGGTACATACTGCTCGCTGAAGCATACACATAAAATTTCAAATAAAGTTGTGTGGAGAGAAAAGGAATTATGCTGCTATGTTGTTGTACGTGAATTTTCTGTGTCTTTCTATGTTGTACTAAAGGCAATGATCTGTGTACGTGTGTGTAAGCGTGCGTGTCGCATGTACTATGTACGTATTGCGATGTCGTATTTCTTGTATTTGATGTATATACATATATTATACACATAAATATACATATAATATATCTATATGCACATAATATATAATATATTAGATACAATATACATATACGTGTATAATATGTATAACATATATGTATACATATAACACATATATAATTATGTATGAATGCATATAAAATGTCAAAAAATTTAGCATGCGATCGTATACATAATAGAAAAGCACCTTCTCCTAGCTGTAAAAGTAAACGCAATAAGTCGCAGATCACGTTCAATAATTAATAGAATTAGTAAACAAGTGTTTTCTTTTGGTAAAAACAGAAAAGTAACAACAAATATATAAATATAAATCTGGCGCTGAAAAAATTAGACACAAGTATACGTATGCACATATAAAATATATATATATGCATATATATATATATATATATATATATGTGCATATATACATATACATATATGTAACAGTAGGAAGATTACGAAAGCTGTAAAGAGCATTAGCTTTGTGCAAGTACGTTGCCAATTTACGTCTATAGGATCAATGCTCTCCCAGGATTTTGTTCCGATTACAGTCAAGAAAAATAAAATAAAGCAGCAACAAAACTGTCCAAATAGCAGACGACATAGATTTGTCCTTGAATGCCACGAAAATCATTTGACTGGGAAAGCACTGTGGCGCCAACAGCGGGCTAGCCAACAACAGAGTAGAAATATTTTACAAGTACCGCTACAGAAGGAAAAAAGTCTTCCGTTGCCAATTATAGATCGATAATAAATTAAGCGATGTGACAAGAAGTAAACGGAAAGGGGGAAAAATATGAATCGACTTGAATTTTGAAACAAAACATTTAGTTGATAGTAAGTAGTGTCGATCGATTGGCCCATTTATTGTGCCCCTCTACTAATCGATTAATTTGTACGCGAATGTATGTTGAATCAGTGTGCGATCTATTTTCTTCGTATTCTGATAGATTTGACAGACTTTTTGAACGATAGCAGATGGTCTTAAATAACGGACAAATAGACAGACACCATTATATTTAGGGGGTGTAAGAAATAGAACAGAGGGACCTCTAAATTCAACTGTAAGTGCCGGCCTGTAAAAAAGAAATCTCACGGACTATAATTATGTGGGGATACGTACAACGAAGAACGTTCTGGTGAGTCGTTCGCTAGTGTGCTAGTGGCGTAAGAGTTCGTTAACACCGATGCAAATAGTTGTAAAGACAAAAAATAATATTAAATGGACATCACTACGCTTCAGTCACTATGGTCATGACACTACTAATGATTATAGGATATAAAAATGTCGTTGTTTGGCTTTCTACTGCTTCTGCTTTCTCCTTAATTGATCAAGTCTTGTCGTAAAAAATTATTTGGCCGAAAACTTTCGTTTCATAGTAAAACATGAAAAGTTTAGTCGTTCGTTGATACCTTTGCTTCTACCACCAAGACAGTCTCGACCAATCAAGGGTTGAAGATTATATTAACGGTGTCTAAGTAGCAAAATGCAAACATATTTATATCGAATATTAATAACATTATACTTAAACAGGCAGCAGGCAATTAATTTTAAAACCATCAATGATATAACGTTCTGCGGGAGATATGTAAATTATTTTCTTTCCTTCTTTTTCTTTTTTTATTCCTCATGGATGATGGAGTTGGAGATTGGGGAGTATCGAGATATCCAGACGGGATTAAATTGAGAGACAGAGTGAGATGGGCGTGACACGGTGTTTGCTCGTCGTTCGACGCAGAAATTCGTTAATACAGAGCTATCGGAAGTTTCTCGACTCTGTGGATACAATTTACCTGACCGGTAACGTTGCTACTTTATCACGGTAAATTAGCAATTGAAGGAAAACAAAAAAAAAGAAATAAAACAGTGGAACTAAAAGCCAACGGTAAGAAAGAAAACGTTATTTTACACAGAAACTATTTCTTTTCTTTTGCAAGCGGAATATGTGCTATGGAAACGTTCGTATTTTTCCAATAAGGCAAATATTACTAGTAACAATATAAAGAAAAACAAAACAGAGAAATAGTAATAATACAGATTGGGCATACTTCGCACAAGTTCGATCAACTAAAAGAGCAAATTCACATTACACCGAAAGGAAACACAAGATAAATATATAAATCACAATAGACTAAAAGAGGTGAAACACAAAAAGCGCACACACACTTGATCTGCTTTTTTCCTTTTTTTATCTTCGTTTGGTCGTTGAGTAAACATAAAACAAAAAAGATTCAATAAATGTAGTCTGTGCGTTTGTTTTTAGTTTCAATTATATTTCTTTTATTTGAATTCATCGCTCAATAAATTTCGTTGTGACCCGAACTTAGTGCAAGTCATCAAGTATTACATCACAAATAGGTTATCATTTTTACGATTACTAAATATCATTTATTATCGTATATTTACCAAATATTATAATAATATAATTATCGTAAGACCAATTGTGGTTAGTTGATAGATCAATCGATATATCATCCGAATTCTATTTGTAATAGTTAATAATTAACGACATTACAGTGCATATACTTTTTCCTTTTTTTCCTTTTCTTCGCTCTCTGATTTTACTTAATCATTAATCCCTAATCGTCGGCAATTATTCCTCAGACTAAGGAAACCAGAAGACGTACGAAAATTCCGAAGTATGTTTTATGGTGTAGGAATCGTAACAGGGTGGGTATAAGGGAAAGTTGAAGCGCGATCGATCATCGATTTTTAATGCAAAAAGAAATTTAAAAAAACATATTGTGTGAAAAAGAAAACAGCTATTTCGTTTTTACCCTAGGTTATCCTAGGCTGGAAAGTACTTTAGACTGAAAACTTTTAATAATTTCTAATCTTCAATGTCTGAACGATTGAAGTAGGTATCAGGTATTAGGTATTATACAAAACGTAACGTAACTAGAAGTAATTTTGATCAGAGATTTGTCCATTATTTACGGCTCTCATTCTCCGCAATACGAAACACAATTAATTTGTTAACCTACCTACTATGTACACGTGTTACTGTGTGCATATGCATGAATGGTTCGTCGCGTGGAGCCATATTTCTGCATATGCACACGAACGTATAGATTCTTTAAAAGGTTAAAATTTTTGGCTTCAGAAATGTGCAACCAGCGTCGAGAAATCGAGGTAATCATTATTCTCAGAGAGTTTGTCTTCTCTGTCAGTTATCATTTTTCTAGATAAGTCCAAAATGTCAAACAGAATAATTATTATGTTAGCTTGCAAACATTCGGATCATTATTAAATCTATAAATAATTCTTTTGTTATGGACCGCCTTTGCTGAAAGTGTACGATAACCAGACAATTGTATAAGTATCACAGACAGTGAGAGAATTCTTCAGAATACATAGATGCATGAATATTATACTTCTGGTTCGATACAACATACATATGTATATGCAAGGCTACATAGTATTTGAACTTTTTTTTATTCTGATGCTTTTACCGAATTAGAAAATAATCAATTTCCCGGAACAACTTTAACGCATTCGACGCAGGGATAATTCAAAGTTTCTGTAACATAGTTATCAATCATTTTATGAGAATGTATGGTATCTCTGTAATATGAATAATAGAGTACAAAATGTGGATTCTATAATGATACGGCATATTACACATTTTTCATAGGTTGTACGGTTTATACGTTTACGCTATTCTGCGATAATAGAAAGAAATATGTAAAATCAATTTACATTAATACGAATAACACGTACGAAATCTACCGAAAAAGTTCAGTTTTCTCATTTTTTGTCAGAAAAAGAGTATTACAAGGCGAATGTGCGCAATTAGAGCGGTTCATTTCATCTAATTCTGTTAACTATACATAACGTATGTATCGAGAACTGCAAATTAAGGATAAAATCAAATGAGGCGAAGTCTATCGTACATACGTTTGTGGGTTATTAATATGTACAGTAGTAAGCTGTATGGTGCGAAGTCTACCTACTGCAAGTAGGAGGTACCTACATATAATACAACAGACAACTGTACTTTCCTAATTTTTATCGATTGCAATTGTTAAACATCGCGTCGGAAATTTGTACGCTAACCTTTTCACAATCACGTTTAAACAGATCTACCCACCTCTAGAGAAGAATAAGAAAATTATTGATTGCGCGTGACTGTGTTACGATAGATACGACGCACAAAATGAATCAAATTTTCGAAAGCAACAGCGACATTGTACGAAGTATAACTTTGATGGTTACATGGAAAACGTCAATTTTAAGTAAAAATAAATTTCCCATCGAAGATTTTGATTGCATTGTCGAGTCTTAAAACGTATTTAAAGATGTTCGGTACAAAGTGATGTTTCCTTTATTTTGTTTCGAGTTAATCGTTCAGTGTTCTCGCTTAATTGCGTAGGTAGTAGCAAAAGTGAAGTATCAAAAATACTTGTAAACGTAATATGTATCCGGGGAACGTTTGATCGCGAATTTAGGCAGCCGAAGATCAGTTTGCGCAATTAATGAATTCCTTACGGCCGAATACGTGAATACATGCGAAACGTGTGTATGTATTATTAAAGATTCGGCGATTGCGAAGAACCGTTACTTGTTCTTGTTCTTTCTGGAGTTGTTCTTTCCTGAAATTTTGCAAAAGGAATCGTAAGAGTTTCGCGTGGTACCGCCACGTCTGCGTCCATTCGATTTTATTCATTTCGCTGTGGAACTGTTGCGCAGAACTTGTTAATTTCGCGAAAGCTACAGTAGGAGTGAAGTGTGGGGTCTGCTAGGGGATAATGCGATACAGGCTCCGGGGAAATTTGTGAACTCGAACATTAGAAAACTTATAGCGGTTTTCACGACAGACCGAAAGTTTTCGCCGAAGCCCAACTTTTAGGAGACCGGCAAGATACATTATTGTTGCTACTAAAACGTTTCCTTACGCGAATTCAGCACGCTTCTAGCGACATCGTCGGAAAACGTTCACCGGAGATAGAGATATTAAAGTGATTTAATTAAACGAATAGAACGCTGGTGGTTTCTTTTGAACTGCCGAGCTGCTCTTTATTAAGTTAGCACGTGCGTTGAATATGTGTACACGAATATATGAGCGTATGAATATTCATGCATACGAATATGTTTTATTTATACTTCACGTTTTGAAATATTCGTATACTCGGTGAAATTGATTTTTATAATATTTCCACGACAAAGAGAACATAATCGACTTAAGATTTTTCTGTTGATAAAAATATACACGACATTGGCAGCTATATGTTCTTTCGTCCATCGATATTGTAGGGATAACAAAAAATTAGTACGAGTGGAGCAGTCTATAAAGATAAGTAACAGCCGCGACACAAACTAAATTTATATGAAAATGTTGTTTTCTACAATAATGTTATATATAGAAGAATCTCTATTTAGACCTTTACTGAAACAAAGGAAACGAATGATCGATTACTGAAACAAAGGAATTATCGAATGTTTGACTTATTATTAACACTCTTGTTCCGATGGACGTACATACAAATACAATACATATAAGTATACGTACGTGTATGCCATCGAGAAGTATAAACTCATTACAAAAACATCATTATAAATTTCGAATTTCGTAGAACGAACATTCGGTGTTATCGCCAATCTGTTAAGGCCAAAAAATAAGTATGCTTTAATCTGTTGTTTGCAATAATTGAAATTTAATTATTTTTCTTAAACTTTATCCATTATTATGGAGATAGTACCCTACAATACCGTACTGCAATGATTTTGGTCCACAGCGATCATATTTTTTACGAGCGCGCCGAAGCAAAAGGGTTGAAAGAAATTTCTCAGTATTTTTCGCGAGCATTCAAGTGTGAAATCGTTGGATAATGTAAGTAAATAGTCATCAACTGTAGGAACGAAGTAAATGTTGATTTACGAAGAAATATTTTAGAGGGTGAAACTTAGTTTTATTTGAACGTTAAACGTTTAAGTTTAAATAGATCTTAGGCGAGTTTCATGTACATACGGTTGAATACATTGTGCCGAACGGTAAATTTATGAAAACTTCAACAATTAGTTTGCCTTCCATTCGAGCACTAAATGTATTAACAACTTTAGTCAAAGTGATTCTAGTCGATAGGAGTGCAAGTACCATTTCACTTTTGAAGACTTATCTTATTTGGAAGAACTAATATTTGACCCGAAATTCATAAACGAATTAACCATAGAATTCTTGTAAACGACTGGTATTGAATATGTTGCACACTTCTGAGCCCACGTCTTGCCACTCTTGCATACTTTTAATAATTTAATTATATAATCATAATTATCATCACGGTTTTGTCGTTGCCATTATAGTATGAGTTAATCTTATAGATATACAACCTCCGCAAAGTTAATCTTCATGATTAGCCCGGAGCTCTATTCCTACCTCGTGTAATGGTTTCTCTTAATCGAAACGTTGCACCGCGTTTCTACGTTAACCACAAGATAAATTACTATGAGTACCTACGGAATCTTGTAGCCACACTCGCGTTTCTTTTTACACGTTTCCTGTTTCTCTTCACCGAGAAACGCGATTTGTTGTTTTGTTCTCTCCACGTCGCGCCGTTAGTGGAGTTCGTTTTGTCATAGTTCGCTCGGTTACAAGTGACTCGTGCAATCACAAGTTACGCGTTACGCGGTTCGTCTTGTACGACACGACATCGTAATCGTTAAATATCGGTGCGTTTTCGATAAATGATTGGATTCTTACAAATAAACGCGATCCGACTACGAACGAAGACGCGCAGCCCACGTTCGTTCTTGCGACACGATTCGTACAAAGCTGGACCATCGGCAGCGTTCACAATTCGTATAATTGATGGAACATGTTCGACGGTTGTGTAGAAAAGTGGTCAGGATATAAGTAATACTGCAAGTACAAAGATACGTATAAAGCTGACGAAGCTTCCTCCGCTCTGTCACATTGTCCATCGCAATGCACAATGTTTCGTAAGCACTATACATATGTATAGTAAGTATGTCCAACGAGGCAAGGCAGGTAAACGTAGACGTCGTGACTCGAGTGCGACAAAGTTGAAGGTACCCTTCTCATGTATTTAGCACAAGACCCACGCTAATGCTTCACTGTCTTGTCTCGTTGGACACGCTATACATAGGTCAGTAGCTAATCAAAGAAAAATAAAAAAATATAAAACTGTAAGGAATCGTATCTCGTCATTTGTTGATACGTCTTTCCGTGCGACAGAAAAAGAAATTAATAATTAATTGCGATTCATTAATTGGCTTTCACGACCAGCAGATTGTTTTTTAATATTGAGTTAATTCGAAGAATATCGTGGTACGTGTTTCAGCAAATATACGCGAATTATGTCCGCTGCCGTGAATAAATGTATAGAAATATATAGCTTTTCTGTTAGATGCTCGTCCCTGTATTTTCGGGAGACTCAACGAGAGCGATCACCGACTTCCAGCCCAGGTATTTTCCTGCTTGTTTTTATTAAAAACGCCTGACACAGATTCTTAAATCTTTTTCTTTATCAAATCAACTCTCTCTTTCCTTCGAAGTCTGAGCGGTATCGAATAAATACTTTAATCAATGCACATATTCACGCGGCTAGTCGGCATAAATCACTTGAAAATAATGTTTCCAGCGCGCAAATGGACTTCCGAGGAGACTTTTAAGGTGATCCGATGAACACGGTGAATCTTGACCTTGAGTGATAACAAACTGTTGAATATTCTTTGTATCAACGATGTAAGTAGAAAAATATGTTAGTTCGGGCAACACAATCAGAGCATTACATTGTATTTGTAAGAGGTATAGAATGTTCGTAACGCGAAGATATTGTCGTTCTGGTTAAAAAAAAAAGAAAAAAAGAATAATTATACATTAGTACCCCAAACATTGGACGTACACAATTGTCAGTTTATACACGTCGTTAGGCATTGAATATTCATTAGCATATTCAACGACTATAGTAATATACTAGCATTTTAGTATGTTACCCGGTATGCTCTGGTTAGTCCCTTACTATACCGAAAGACATGTATAATCCTGTCTATTTGAAAATTGAACTAATCATATTCACAGAAACTGAAAAATGTAGCCAAATAGTCTGCAGAATATCATCACGGAATGTCAAGGCTGATCGCTTAAAATCTCACAATCTCCTCTCACCTACTTCTAAAGTCGAATAGTGATCCGACAGAACAAAATAGTCGCGGCAGAAGTAAGAAATGAAAAAAAAGAAAAGAAAGAAAGAATGGAAAGCACCGGTCGACTTCAGTAATACGCGTGGACGTAGATCAGATTATGGATCGGGTGATGGTGGGCATGAGGGTTGTGCAAGGGAGTACAAAAGGAGGTAGTCGTGATGGTGGTAGGGGATGGTGGATGATTGACAGATTGCATCGTGGAAACGGGCGACACTTGATTGGGGGGACCGGCCGGCACTTGGTACACGGTACTGGGAGCGGCCATCGGGCACCTTGAGGCCCCGGCTGCGCCTTGTTGGGCCCCATGCTGTTGTTGTGACTGTTGTTGTTGCTGTTGTTGTTGTTGTTGAATGTAGTTTGGTGGTAGACATACCTCGAGGCGGTCGGTACGTGGCATCTTCTGCGGCATCGCTACTGTCTGCGGCACCACGCCGAGAGGGCTTCCTACTCCGGTTGGGTCCGCCGGCCCCATTATCGCCGGCATGATGGGGCTGGGGGCGAACGTGTACGGGCTGTACGTGTTGCCAACCTGCGGCATACCGGTCAGGTACGGGTTCGTCGCCTGTGAAAACAAACCCGGAAAGTATCCAGGTAACACGGATTAGAACGAATCTGGTCCCACCTTCCCTTCGCATGAGTCGTCTTCGTTAACTGCCCCTTTATTACGCTAGCCTTCGAACTTCCTCTCGATTGTGACCCAACAAGCTCGTACAGTATGTGACATGTATCGAAATCCAAATTGAAATCGAGATTGAAATCGAAATCGAAAGCGGCAGACTTTGATGCTTCCACTTCCACGTCTCTGACAATCGGTGTCAGCGAGCGCAAGAAGAAGCGTCAAGGTAGACTTTCTCCGCTTTCTTCGCACCGAAAACGATTTTCTGTCGCATAGTGCCGTGGTGCTGTCCAGGGCTGACGCCCTTTACACTTTTTACGCCGCTTCCACCGATTGCTTCTAACAATAACGAAAACAGCCGCAAAAGGGAAAGACTCGAATTCTCGTCATCGACGCGTACAACAGTAGCCGAGTCATGCTTAGCGTCTTGGTTTCCTTGAGAACATAGACAGGGTAGGGGTAGCCGAATTTACTCGCGAGTAAAGCTTGGACAGCACAGGCATCGTGTACTTTCGGCTTGTTAGCTTCTGCCCTGTTTAGAACCTTATGTTTCACTCGAACGTATCAAGACCCTGTGAATGCCGTGAACCGTCTATCAAAATATATACCGAGTTTATACAGAAGCTGTTTCAAAAGAGAATCAAAAAATTATCGAGCACTCGACGATCAATCCAGAATGTTAAAAGCGACAAACAATGTTCAACCAATATACATACACGTCCACAAAGTCCTTCCGATCTGTTCTCTCAACATTTAAGAAAATCACGTTCGACATACCATTCAGGTCGTTTTCGTAAACAGTTGTAAGAAGAAACGCTGTATGTTTGTTTAATTATACATACGTATATTCAAGATTCACCTTCCCTCGCGCTGATGATGTTTATTGAAACATATTACATAAAACGTTTATGTCTATAAGATCAAAAGGAAAACTTGCCATTGAATTCACTGAAAAAATAACGTGAACCAGATGTATAGAGTTGTAAAAAATTTAAATAAAAACAAATTTTTAATATACCACGTTTTTAAGACAGACTAAAAAGTATAAACTAATTTATCCTAACCCAATAGTGATAGTCCGGAAAATTTGTGATTGTGAATTTTGAATAGCTATGAAAATACTTGGGGCGCATGCAATAGATAATATAATTGATGCATGAATAGTTCACCTAAGTCATTAACAATTTTATTGCGCTGCAAAATGATGTGAACTGTTGTGCGAGTTTTCTCAACGGCAGCTTCTCTCTACACTCCTTACTATTATCTCGCACCCCACGTTCTTTTCGTTTTAAATCTTACAAGTATTTTGTATTTTCATAGCTATTCAATATTTACAATCACAAATTTTCAGAACTATCTGTATGGGACTGGGAAAAATTATTTTATACTTTTTAGTCCGTCTTAAAAACGTGTGATATATTGAAAACTATTTTTTATTTAGTTTTTTTCTCCTAGACGCACAGTTTTTTTCAATTTGTTTTTGTTCTGAGCTATGTTTAAAGTTTCAAGTCTCTAGCTCATCGGGAAGTTATTTTAAAATCAATTGTAAAATTTGTACCGAACAGTCAAACAGACAGACAAGAAAGCGAGCTAATAAAATGGTGGTAAAAACAATGTTGCGAGACTGGTTCACTGGTTATTCGATTCTGATTTGATCAACGCGGTTAAAAAAAAACTCCGTGCTATGATGTTTTATTTGAGCCTATTATATTGTAGGCGTTAACACGATATTTTCTCCACGGAGAAGAACACGGCTTTAAATACATTTTGAACGTTGAAATAATTTAAACACAGGCAGCGATTCGCATGGAATTAATAATAAATACACAATAGAGGAACGCAATTACGTGAAACGCAATGGACTTTGAGACCTGAATGGAAAGTCAGAAAAATAGTCCGTTTTCGTAGCTACAGTGAAGTATACGTGTATATGTTACTCGATTTACTACCATCCTTTCTTTGATTCGCATTCTAGACACATGGGTAATTAGATTTATATGATTGGATAGTTTTCGTAAATAACCAATGTAATATCAAAATGTCATTTATAAGGTATATTAATATATTCATTTATAAGGTATATATATATTTATGATAATTTTAGAGACCGATGAGCACAATTCGACGACTCTCCTTTCAAATTATTGCTGGTTTTGCTCTTATTTCCTTGCATCAATTTACTTTCTCTTTTTCTTTTCTTTTTTTAATACGACGAAGAGTGCGAACAAATTTCGAAAGCGTTTAAGTTTAAAATCTACCATTAAAGATTGTAGTCAAGAAAAATGATACTGTTGAAGCTATTAATTTGTGGAGCGACAATGCGAAGAGAACGAATGGCTCTTGAAAGAATAGTTGAGACAATTTTCAATTTGTGGCGTTCAAGTTAAAAATAACGAGGGAAAATTCGCGAAGTGAAAGAGACAGGCACCTTTACTCACAGAGTCTTAATCGTTCCTTCTTTATCTCTAGTCCTCGTTTGAGCAACAAGCTCGCGCGCGTTCCTGTAAGAAGCGTTCGATTTTGTGGGGAACGAGGTTCCCAGAAGGAAAGGCAGGTAATTTGAAGGCAGATAATTCTTCTTTTTAAAGGATTTCTGCTCTTATATGCTTCGAGCTTTCGTTTGGCGCATAAAGAAAGCTTTCGGACGCAAGTCACGCCGGCTACCAAAAGACATCGCCGTTGAATACTGGCATTGACAATAGCTATCAAAATAAAAATAATAATATTTCTTTTGAAAGACGACGCGACATGCGCGCAGTCGTATCCTTCGCTCCCAAACCATTTCTCATCGATCACATTTTCGTGAAACACGAATGCAACCGATAAAATTAGTTTTTCGCTGCGTTCGGAAGGGAAGAAGCCGACGCGATTCGAACTTGGCCGCAGAATTCCATGCTTTACTCCTCTAAAAGAAGGAAAACTTGAGAACTAGACGATTCATCGCCTTGGATATTGAAACGGAGCATCTCGTGAGGCATGCAATTAAATTCCTTCAATTTACGGTGCGGTATTTTCTTAAACAAGTCGAAGCATTCGTACAACCGCTTACTAAACTTACAGGCATACTAATTGTAAGTGGCGCGGCGGAGACGGTAGAATCGAACAAAATTTATAGTTTGATCCTACGGATCTGAAACTTGAGCGCGCATGTGGCTCAGCGATTACGTGATTTGCGTAATCTACAACGTTAAACTGTACAAGAACCATTAAAACCTCCATTAAAACAGTTCAAATTACAATCATTTACGGAAATTCTTTACCTAGAAGTTTCTTCTTGCACAAATTATAATAGATATAGAAACAATTCTTTGTAATATAAATAATTTCTTTTTGTTTCTTGATCTCTATACGTATAACCATAACATATATGTATATACGTACACTATACATATGTATGCATGTATACACGCATAGTCTCCGTGCAGAACCAGAAAAGACTGAACATTTGACAATGTGTGTACAATTGTAACAATTACAATTCACACGTATCGCTACGACGTAAGAAAGCAAGACAAGATTGACTCGGTAGGTAAATGTTTTAAAGTATAAAATAAATTTGATTTTTGTTGTAGGATAATCAAAGAACATGACAATTCTTCTAAACATTCGTCTCCTGTAGTCGAATACAACAGGATTTATTCGTCTACGACGCAATAATTTGAAATGTTCGATTTTTGATAAAAACTAGCTTCGTCTGACAAGAGACTAATTTTGTATTTGTACAGTGAACCGTCGCCACCGCGCTTCATTTAATTTAACTAAAAAATTAGTGGAAGCCAACCAAAACCAGGAGTTACCATAAAGGCGTGGGTAGCGAGAAGTTGCTGCTGGATTTGCTGTTGAAGGTGATGGTGTGGTGCCGGAGGTGCCGGTGCCTCCTGTTCACCAATGACGTAATTGGAGAACACACCAACAATCAACCACAACCACGAGAGCCACAGCGGCAAACATAGGGGACAGACAGGCAGTCATACGAGTAGTATAGGGTTCGATGTCACGTAGCAACGACTATGAATATATGTCATGAATAAAAGGCATGTGGGCATTTAAATGATGTGACTTGATTTTCCACGACCGAATTTTTTCTTCTCTGTTCGCCAATGTCAGTGCACATTTCCGTGCGGACACACGATAAAAAAAAAAAGACAGATTGATCTATTGAACTACTCGTTTCAATAGACGCAGCATTTCCATTTTGTTGATTCGTCAGAGTGATAGAGTATTGTGATAGATCGAAAAAAACAGTATTGACGAATCGACAAAATTCTATTTTTCAATGACAGTTTCGTGGCAGATCTAGGTGGACTAATGTAAGACTACTGTTTCTTTCTATATGTATAAATTCATTGATATTGACTGTCTATCAATATTCATGGATACAATTCAGGAGAAAGGGGATGACACTGACCAAAAACATGCGGCGTGCTAGTTTTTACTCGCGGAGGTTTCATCTCTCGATGCAATGCCCGCAATTTCAAGACGCTGGGAAATTGAGACGACTACGTATGTATACAGACTTTCAACAACCGTTAACCTGATCAATTAGAAATTAGACTATCAGGTATACAGATGAGTAATCCAATATTTCTTTTTTTTCTGATATTACGGTAGCGGTTACATTTAATCCTCTGATAATAATAATAATAATAATAATTGTAAGCATTGTTCGCGTGATCATTGAAATGTGCAGGGTCATTCTTAAAAAGAAATATTAAATTTAGGAGTTGCAGACGCAAAAGTAGCGTGTTACTCATTAGAATACTTGCTAATACTAATTTCAAAAACTTTAGAAAATTTGTTATTAAGAATGGACCGTGTTATCTATTTGCATTATGTATTCCATGTATAATATAATAAGAATTCAATCTCTCTCTATTCGAATCGGTGGAATTTTCAAACGAGCCAAGCTTATTGCCATTTAGAATAATTCTGATGTTGCACAAAACTGAAAAATAACAAAAAAGAAAAGATTCGGATTGTCGTTCATTTACCCAGCGTAGCCTACCAATAAGGGGTAGTCTAGTGGTAATCATCGACTAACACAGACAAAATTAGGAATATGTCGATCGTGATAAAAGAAAACCAAAATGTGGATGTGTGAACAGCAGAAGACATGGTGCAAGTATGCATGAAAGTTTGGACGTACCACTGCCGGTACCTGGCCAGGCACGAGAGGTTGGGCCGGTGTGAGACCCATCTGCTGCATCAGCGCATTCTTCAGGGCCAAGTGATTGCGGCCGTTTATCAAAAGCTGGTCCTTTAGATGCTGTGGTGGATGGAAATATTTGCAGGGAGGCTTGTCGCGATTACATCGGCCCTGAAACAAAAAATCTCTCCATTACAGTCTGAACGATTCTAGAAAAATGCAATAGAACAACCAATACAATTCACTCTATTAATGTTTCCAATTGATTTTCAATGCTTTCGAATCCTTAATAAATTTAGGACATTACTACCGTTCACATTTGTGTCCTGGAAAACTACTTTGTAATTAGATTAAATCCAAATCCATGAGTTAATCGAAGGTACGAACTATAGTAAAAAGTCACTGTCTAAGCGCAACGGAGGTTGTCGTTCTAAGTCAGTTTGCTTGTCCCATCCACTGGGGGGCATACTCGCGAGGGGCCCAGAAGCTCGAGCATTATTTTTTCTGGGACTTACACCGACTCGATTGTGGCATTTTTTCTGATTAAAATTACATCAAACACGATATCATTTCAACTGTGTTTAGTGTTTCCATGCGCTGTCCTTTTCTACGTTCGGTGCGGTGGACGCGGCCATAAAAAAATAGTACCCTCTTAGTATCTTTGTCGCAACACAGAACCGAGAATCGCCTTTAGATAGCGACTTTAATGTACTGCTATCGGGAAAAGTTACTTAACCCTTATGTTACAATGTAAATTACGTCCAGTTTTATATATCTCTCTTAGAGGTCTAGGAAAACTTAAATGAAAAAGAGTAACCAAAATTTTCTTCGATATCACTGTCCAACACCAAATTTGTTTCGCTATAACTGTTGGGTGTACCTTATAGAGTTTTTTGCGCCGGTTCCGAATCTGGCCTTAATTTTTCTCCTACACGTACAGTTTTTGAGAAACATGGCCTTGAAAAAAATCCACATTTTTCAACTTTAAACAAATATTGTGATGTTATTATAAAAGATATTGAATTGTTCTTTGCAGCAAAAGATTCTGTAGACTTTCCCGAGTAGAATGATATTCAATATTAATACGTTATGAATGTTTAAACATGTTTAAACAATCGTTAAAGACGGAGAGACTCCATTTTTGCACAGATTTTTGAGGATATTTTTCAATTTATCGGAAAAAATAAGGGTCCAGCGTAAAATTGAACTATATCACGCGATAGAGCAGACTTTCATCTTGAGAAACCCCCATTTGAAGTTTCCGACATCGATGTTTTTACCGAACCAGCGCGACACGGCGTACCGGCGATGCAGTGGCTATAAGCGCGCAATTATGTCAGCTTATTTAAATGTTATACCATTGTTATTTATTATTTATTACTATATTTAGTATGTATCAATTATTT
>CM052201.1:642006-662432 GCA_028455805.1 Lasioglossum figueresi
AAAAAACCACTTTTACGTTACCACGAGAAGAAAAAATTTTTTTTTTAACATACTATGTATCACTTCCCGTAGATTTTTTCCCGCTGATTTCAAATCTGGTATTAAAATTTCTCTACGACCTCTGGTTTTTTCAAGAAATCAATTTTTGTGACAAGAAATTAATGAAATCATGTCTTCGTTGAAATGATTTTATGACACACTAATTTGAACATACATCGTATTCTCATATATAAAATACAATAAAAAATAATAAATAAACAAGTATTTTAACGTTTTGAGTCAGGAACAGACGAGGCACCTCACACCTCGTCATCGCTTGACGTATCGCTCACATCGCTACTGCCACTTTCTGCAGGCTCTGTGTAGTTGTAATGTATAATAATAATAGTTCGGTAAAAACATCGATGTCGGAAACTTCAAAGGGGGGTATCTCAAGATGAAAGTCTGCTCTATCGCGTGATATAGTTCAATTTTACGCTGTACCCTTATTATTTCCGATAAATTGAAAAATATCCTCAAAAATCTGTGCAAAAATGGTGTCTCTCAGTCTTTAATGATTGTTTAAACATGTTTGAACATTCATAACGTATTAATATTGCATATCATTATACTCGGGAAAGTCTACAGAATCTTTTGCTGCAAAGAACAATTTAATATCTTTTATAAAAAAAAACATCACAATATTTGTTTAAAGTTGCAAAATGTGGATTTTTTTCAAGGCCATGTTTCTCAAAAACTGTACGCGTAGGAGAAAAATTAAGGCCAGATTCGGAATCAGCGCAAAAAACTCTATAAGATACACCCAACAGTTATAGCGAAACATAAAAAATGTGTTCCGCCTTATAGTTTCAACACGTAGTTTTATGCCTCAAATGTAAATTAATCTGTGATCATCCAAGAACAAAAACAACAATAATTTCGCAATTTATCAACAATGCTATTAAAGAAGTTTTAGAATAAATTGGAAATGGGTACCCAGTAGTACCCACGTACCAAGTTATTATAACGCAAGTGTTAAATGTGTAATACGAAAGTTTATCTTGTATACTCTATGTGTAATACCGAAAAAGTTTCAGTTTCCGTAGTGGTTCTCTACCTTGTTACCGTGCGTTGCGCCGCGTTGACGCGTACGTGTACATAAGAACGCGCGACGCGGCGCGGCAGCGCGGTGCAACGCGCGACGTCCTTAAATCGCGTTAAAGCTCGCTGCGACGACCGAGTTACGAGGAGGCGGTAGACCTTCCGATATTAGCTGTATCATAAACCACTTGTACGCGAGTGAGTTTCATTCGCGGGTAAATTGCAGATAGGTTGCGCATACACTTTGAAGACTTTACTCTGCTTCTAAAGCGGTGCGTCTAACGCTTACGCGCCTGTGTACATACGCACACAGAAACGATTCGAGAGAATATTGTTAACGGGCAAAGGTTCCGTAATTAAAGTGCGTTTAATAGTACTACCATGCCACTTATGCGAGCTCGATGTTCCAATAAGTTCCAACAGGATTCGCCTTCGGATTTTCACATGTGCGTTTTACAGGTACACGGATACGCGAGCTAATTGAAAAACTAGGCGCTTAAAAAAAATCACAATAACAATACCGTATGAAATTGTGATTTTAAATAGATATAATTGTGCCAATAATTATGACAGTGGTTGAAGTCAAAATTAAGAAAAACATGTTTTATCAGTTATTTCACATCACATTATTTAAAACTAAGTTAATTCAATGTAATTTTTACGATATTGTAAAAAATGAACCATTATGAACTATTTAGCAATAGTTATTTAAAGTTATGTCTCGTACAGTTTTACTAGCGTCTGAAAATTTTTAAATTTTAACTACCACGATATCTAGGTATCGATTATGCTGCTAAGGGATATATGTTTAATCAGCAGCAACAATCACCAAGCTTGTTTTCCTTTTTACACATTTGGAATGTGTTTTTAGACTTTATAAAGTTTATCTAGAGATTGCGGAGATAATATTCATTTATTTATTATTACATTGACGAATGTTTCTTTTAGTTTGCACGTAGCATTTATGTTCCTTATCGTTCATACAAATTGTTTTAATATTGTAAAACATGTAATAAAAATGTTTAATACCAATCTCAGCGTTGCTTTAAATATTCGGGTACATCTAGGAAGCTAAATTTTTCAAAAAAATTCGCGAATGACTCTAGCGATCGCCCTCCGGGGATCTATATACAGATTTGCAGAAGTTCGGTATCTGTGGATTAAATATCTTTGAGGTGCGTCGTAAAGCAAGCGTAAGGGATGCATGACCTTGCGAAATTTAGTATATGTATATACCGAAACTTTAGATTTAGAGAAAATGAAAAATGATATCGAAGGGGTCAATTGCAACTCCGTGAAAACTGAATTGATCTCAGTATTTTCTGTCTCACAGATCCTGGACAAAGTAAAGTAGTACGCGTGTCTGCCAAATAAGCTATGTTTATCCAACTAAACGGGTCCACAAAATTTGTCCCATAATCTAAGTGCACCTGCGTGGCTCGTAATAACACGTCTAGGGTCCGCTGGGTGTTATCATTTTAGACACCGCCTAGCACTTATGTAACTCTCGTGGTTGTAGAAACAAGGCATTGCGAGGGCTAAAACGCTAGATGTAAGCTAGCACACGTAAGTCGCAAGAAAGGGCTAAACTCAAGGGATGTTCTATGGACGGTGTATAATCTAAAAGCGGTTGCAAGGAACGAAGAAAAATAGAATGACAAAAATGCAAGAAGGCATAAAAGCTGACGAAAATAAAGCAAGAGAAGAAGAACAGAGATAGAAAATGTCTGGTGAACAACACGTACGTAGAGGGGAAAGAGAAATCGATATCGGGGTAACCGAGAACGGGATCGGAAGAGGATGGAAGAACAAGATCAGACGGTGTCAGGGTGGTACTAATTAGACCCTAACAATATTAGTTCAGGTAAGACGCCTACAGGATAGAGGGGATAGCAACAGCCGGTAGGCATGCTTTCTTACGAAGATCCAGTGGCTTTCCGTAATAGCAGCTTGCGAGCGTAAAGCCGACCTCGAGAGGATGGTAAAGGGATACCTCCTCAAATATCGCCTAATTAAGCACATTCGTGAGTTTCGAGGAATAATGTGTACCCGCCAGGGAGAAACTTTCGACCCACTGAGGAGAGCACAATTGCACACTGCTTCGCACCGTTTCCTTCTCCTTCAGCTTTCACTCGCCCTGGTACCCGTATTTGCATCATTTCTCCTATTCCCCCTATACCCCTCCAGTGAGCTCGGTGATCCGACAAGGTAGACTTGGTCCATGGTGCACGAGACACGAAAGCTTACCGACCATGCCCCTGGAGATGAGATTTCCAATTTAAGAAATTTAGATACATGCATGATATTTTTCAATAAGTTCGTAAAAAGTTGTATTATTCCGCAGTTTACGGCAGAGAAATGACTCCAATGTCGTATGCGGTAAAGTCGAAGGCTGCGACGATATCTTTCTTCGTACAAGGTAGTATCTTTCAATGCCTGTCGTTTATTCCTGCGTTATCCGATTTCGATGACATTGTCCGACGATATACAATAATTAATAAAATCGATATCGTTGATTAGATACCGCGCAAAGGAAATTTGAAACGCTTGAGAAGATAAAATTGTTAAAACCGATTGTTATTAAAATTGAACGATGTATTAAATTTTGGAATAAGGACGAGCTTTGCGGTCATAAGACGATTTAATTAAAATCACCACGGAAACGAAACTGGGTTGCTTGTCAGATGGAAGGGCGAATGATTACCTTGAATAGGGTGCACGAGATATTATATAGTTGGGAAGCGAGATTTATAATGGGTGCCTACGTCCCCGGACATCCTCTAAATATCATTAAAGTCTCATTAAAATTAGAACGAAACATTTCGCATGGTTTCCCAGGGACTGCTGTTTCTTATCGGTAGACCCTTTAAATCAACTTTAATACTACGCTCGCCAGTTAATGCTACGAAATATATGTCACTTTAAATTCTTCGGGGCTACAGTTATTTGCATCCCAAAGATAATACGCGCCTCAGCTCGTTGTTCAGTTTATCCTGCACGTGTTGCAAAGAATTTTAAGGTGGGAATCGAACAGTTCATCTGACATGATCTGAACTGGTACTTGAGATCGGTTAAAAATACTATTAATAAAACTGACATTTGATTAAATTGTTACGAGCCGAGGGTTAGGCAGGCCATGCGCGACCGAGGATTGATTAGTTTTACACGTAGACTAGTCGATGTCTGTTTCACTTGTTCCGTTGCCTCGTTACTTATAGAATTAACTGGATACACTTCGAGCGGTAAAGGTGTATCGTCATAGAATACCAACTACTGGAAATTCGAAAGGATGTGATACAGAGTGATATATTCTGGACTAAATTCCGGACAATACAATATCGGTTTTGTGTAACTTGTCTGAGGTGTTGTAACTTGTCGCGGATTGTTTGTCCGACCTTTGATATTTTTAAAAATAACGGTGAGATCGACGTGAGATCAAATTAACGAATTAAAAGAATAGTCCCGGTAAACTCCCGGTAAACTCCCCCGGTAAATCTTCGATTCCCCTGATTCGATTGGAAACGTGTCGAACACTTGCAGCCAGCATACACGAGCTGGCTGATTTTTACGCAAATTAACACAGTTAATTCAGCGACAGAGGAAGAGACGACCTGGAATCGGTGTGAAACAAGCGTATTTAAACGTAGCCACGAGGCTAATGTCGTAGGCACTTCTGCCGACGAAATTAAGGGACATCGTGTGCCGCTTGGCGCCATACGACACCGTTTCAACGGGAAAATCGATATGCAAATCTACGTGCAAATCCTAGTAATCTTACTCACCCGGTCTGCAGCTCTTGCAATGGCTGTGTGCTTTTCTACTATGCTGTCTCCTTCCTCCATTCTCCTTTTCTCGGCCCTACCGAACATGCCGGCTCACCTTTCGTTCACGCATTCGTCTTACACTTTCCCTCTATCATCCTACTCCGAACATTTTCGTTCCTTGCACGTGAACCGATCTTCCGTTTTCGGTAGTGAATTTCCACCTTCCTCCTCTATCCTGCGATCCAGATATGTGCCGTGACACGCGAACGTGTGCAGAGGAAGAGGAAGAGAGAGAGAGAGAGAGAGAGAGAGATGTGTGCGCGAAAGGTTATAAAGTAGGATTATACCCGGTCTGAAGGATCGTGTTCGTAGGCCACGTCCAACAGCAGAGTCTTATCAAAGTGAAAAGTCATCGACCTTTTCTGACATCATGAAACGAGTACTTCTCGATATCTTTCTTCATACGTTGTCCTTCTCTTTCGACAGTCATTTTTGAAGTTACTTATTGTTTTTTTACTTGGAGAAATATGGAGGACATTTTTTAATTCTGTAGAAGTACTCTAGTTACCAGCCTGTTGCTATTCCGCCAATGTCAGCATGACACGAGCATCGTCGATTAGTTTTTGCTCCGGTCTTCGACAAAACAAGGCTGTGAATTATGATTGATAATTACCCAGTTTCAAGTTTAGGATAATTTCTGCTAGCGATGCTTAAAAAAATTTGCAACGAAGTAAGCTGCTCCTCCGTTAAAAAATTGTTATGCATACTTTGTACGAAATGAACTACTACATTGTATGCAATATACTGTTGTAGCACGTGTTTTTAGGATACAGAGTTTTTCAGTGTTAAATTAATAATACAGAAAACGCCTTAGTCGTTGATTGAATAACTACACGCTAAAAGTTGTGATCTATGTAAAATTCCCAAATATATTTATGGCAGATAACAATGTTAATATGCGATGTTTAATGATTTCATGATATATACAATATATTCGCATGTAGATACTTTCTTGCGACGTTCTGTAATGCGACTTCGTATGTTCTATTAAATATTGGGTTGTTCGGAAAGTCATTTCGTTTTTCTTTGTGAAAATGAAATACTATTTTCGTATAACGAACAAATATTTTATTAAATTATACAGGGTGTCTCACCTGATTTTGACATCTTGATTTTCTCGCTATTGTTACTCGTAGCAAAAACTGTTTCAGCATAGGCTCGAATGGTATCGAGTGGAGCATATTTTGATGTTATTAGTTTTTTCGTGAGTGGACGCGTAAAGGTCATATAAAGGTTAACTTTTTTTTTATTAAATGGAATGAGGTATTTTTGAATACATCAATCGATGCAGCTGGACATTCGTTATAAAAAAAAGTACTAACCTATGTATGTCGAAAAGTTAGTAGTTCGCGAGATATTTCAATTTAAATTATTTAAATTCTTAAGGCATCATTATTGCCGCGCAAAGGCGTTAGCTTTGTCTACCACCGTTAGACTAGCAAAAACGATTGACCGAGGTCGGTAACGTTGAAATGTAAACATTTGACAACTATTCGATTATGTGTGACAATCGTTCGTCAGTTTGAGTTTAGCTTCTCTTAGTTGGACATCTATCTGTTTGTTCTAAAACGAAGTACTCGCGTGCGGAAAAAGTAGACATGGTTGCAGCGTATTTGGAAGCTGGAAAGAGTGCAGTTAGTGCATAGGCGATTTCCTGATAGGCGTCAACCAGCCCGTAATACTTTCAGTAATGTCTTCAAACAGTTTAGTCAAACTGGAAATTTGTCGCGTAAGACACCTAATCGAGAAAACACAGCGACGAATACTGCAAATGAAATTAATATTTTGGCTGCAGTGACAATAAACCCATCTGTAAGCTGTCGCCAGCTTGAAAGAGAATCCAATATTAGTCGGTCTAGTGTTGTACGTGTACTACTGCATGGATACAAGCATGGATGCAAGCCCTCGCTGATAACGACTTTCATCGTCGTTTAGAATTCTGTGAATGGGCTCTTTGTCAAAGTGTTGATTTTTTTTAAAAAGTTATGTTTACAGACGAAGCGACGTTCACAAAGAATGGATATTTTAATTTAAATGACATTAAAAAATGTCGTGATGTAGATGGTGGTTACGTTGAACCATTCCTACTATAAATAAACGCTAACGTCTCAGTACGATAGTAATGGTGTTTTAGAGTTATTTAAATTGAAATATCTCGTGAACTACTAACTTTTCGACATACATAGGTTAGTACTTTATTATAACGAATGTCCAGCTACATCGATTGATGTATTCAAAAATACCTCATTCCATTTTAAAAAAAAGTTAACCTTTATATGACCTTTACGCGTCCACTCACGAAAAAACTAATAACATCAAAATATGCTCCACTCGATACCATTCGAGCAACAATAGCGAGAAAATCAAGATGTCAAAATCAGACACCCTGTATACAGGGTGAGTCACGTAACGTTTGCACCTCAAATATCTTTGTTGTTTCTAAAGATGCGTAAAATATGGTAAGGACAAAGTTGAATGGTACAATGGGGCTGACACGATGCCAAAAAAGATTTTGTTTTTATGTCATTTTTTTAGAGATATCAAGGTCACCTTGACTTTTTGTAAATGGAACCACCCTTTTTTAAACACCTACAATGATAGTCCCTTTCATTAGGAATTCAGTGATTACAATTATTCCAAGGTCATTTATTAAAGTTATACATAACTTAACTTAAAGATATTTGAGGTGCAAACGTTAGGTGACTCACCCTGTATGTATGAGTGTTACGTGTGTCTGAAAGAACGTATATATATACAAAGCACAATTATAAATAAGGAAAGAAGTTCAAACTTCGTACTCAAAACCCGCTGTTAGTATGGATTACACATTTTCATGGGTCACAAAGAATTAAAACCGATTCGGGTTACGGTTACGATCCCTGTTTTAAACCTTTCCGACCATAATCCACTCTTACCGGGTTAACCGGGTTACAGTTGGACATCTAGTAACCTGTTACCGAAGCTACGTGGGTTACGGCGGGTTATATTGAAAACCGAATCCGATTCGGGTTAGATTTTTGGTCCCTGCTCACCAGCACCACTGAACGATTGATTATCCTTATTTAAAGTGATACGTAATTGTATTTCAACTTATAGTGTGCACTTCTAGGATATCAGTCGCACAGTAACACAGAAAATTACCTGCGATTAAAAATGCGATCAATTATAAACGATTGCCACGCGGAAAACTGTTCTGTATTTCACTACACCATTGCAGCACATGGGACCAATAAAAACAACAAGAGCGGTGAACAAACGGCAACGTCGTAAACACAGGTATGGTAAATTTCGGAAAAATAAAAGCAGACAGTACAGTTTTCGCGAAGTAACGCGCGACGATACATCGCCGAAAAATGCATCGCGACAGACGGGACAATTTCGAGTAACAAATCACAGAGAAACGCGATGACGGATAGTGCTCCAGTTACCGGTACATATTAGTTATGTAAGCGTGATAATTTTGGTTTGTTAGGTTATATCAGATATCATTGGTGGATTTCTATAATATATTCTGCCTTACAAGGTAACACGGTTATTCTCGACAACCGACGCGACGTTCTTCTTGGTCGTTTCGTGGTTGGTAGTGTTTCCCAATAGTAGGATTTATGGGGATTTATTGTTCAGCGTATCAGCTGTAGAGGTCGGTACGTTTGCACAACTCATAACTGTCAGGTGGATTTAAATGAAATTTCGCAGAGCTATTGCATCTACTTTTTACGAAAAATATACTCGCAGTGAGATTTTTTATTATTCATTTATTTTGAGAAAAAAATATTTTAGTATACATCGTGGCGGTGAGTTAAACGTGATAATTATCAGCGCGATGTAATTATAAAGTTTGTTCGTCCATCATCACACAAGTTTTTTTACATCCGTACACGAAGAATATTTTCTGACAAAAGAGACAGATCACAAACGCACCGTTTATTCCAGTTTGATGATTGATGTAATATCCGCTATTGACTCACCCTCTAAAAAGAATTGTTACCTATAGTTGGCCACACGAATTTGCATACACGGGAAATAGAGATCTCTGATGCGTATATGTGCAATAAACGAATCCGGATATTGATCCATGCAATTATTAAATACAGTATTGCCCGTGTATTTTAATTTCACAAATATTCGTGTATTTTAATACGCTGTGACATAACGTCGAACAATTTACCGTGGAATTTATTGCTGTCTCGCTTCTAACGTCAACAGTTGAAAAGAATTCGATCGAAAAACATTAACGCATGCGTCGCACTGTGGTCTAAAAGTCAGTTCTAGCGCGAATTAATGATTGTGCGAGGAAAAAATTGACATTTTGTGTAAAGTAAATAAAACATAATTTACAATACGGACTAGATGTTTATTAATATAATAATTAAGTCTTACAAATATAATATAAAAGATTATTATTCACTGTCGGAGTTTGTATTTGATCGAATTTTTGGTGCTTTTAGCATCTGCAAAGCTTCGGGATCGAGACGTAACTTTTAACACATTTTTCCTGCAGACCTAATTCAGATATAATTGTATCTGAAGACAATAAAAAATAATTAAACAAATCTATCTTTGTATGTTCCGCAGAATCCTTCCTACTTCTGTGTTCCCTTATCAAATTTCAAGTCCTTGTTTCTTGTTTCGTTTCTCAATATTTTTGATAAAGATCTCTAAAATTCCTTCAATATTGTATCCGCTCGCATTACTTTCGCAAGCCTTTCGTTTCAAATTCTTCAATGTCAACCATTCTTCGAACAACTCTAAGCGGGTGATCGTAGATACGTTTACTAAAATATTAAAATAAAATGATAATGGGATTGCGGGGGAAGGTGTTTTCTCTTTGCCGTTTGTGCAATTGAAGTAAGCTTTCAAATTAAATACTTCGCGACGCGTGCAAATGCGTGCAAATTTTGTAAAACTTACGACATTCTAACAATTTTTCTTAAAAAGTATCAGTTCATAAAATATATCATAAAGTGTGCGAAGGAAACGTAAACCCACCATTTCCAGTTACAGCCGTACCGATAATATCATATATAACAAGATGCCATCACAATTGCACGCTTCAAGAAAGAACTCGATATTTTGAGATTATAATTTGTAACAATTAACAAACGCAGAAAAACCAAATGTGGTTACTGTAATGTTGACAGTCTCGCCAACAATAATACGGTGACGTGATTTACTAATTTTGCTTTTGTTATTGTAGCGTACATATCAAACTATCGTACAAGAATCAATTTTAACAGATTTACGTTAATTGGTATTTTTAATTTATTCGCGCTAGAACTGACTTTTAGACCACAGCGCGTCGCCGGACTCGAGCGTGTCGAACGGATCCGTCTACACGTATTAAAAATTATACGGATCGATATCCGGATTCGTTTACTACGCGTGTACCCGTGTAGTTAAATATGCGGGAAATAGGGATCTCTGATCGGTACCGTCTTCTTCCAGACCAATCTCTTTCTCTTCACCCTAGACAGCCGTAAAGTCAGAGAATTCGTGGTTCGAATACGACAAGTTCTGCCCCAACAGAGTAAACGTAGTTAAGAATTTCTCACAGTGTCTCATCTACAATATAGACACCAAAGGAGTACCGAGCTAATAGATCCAATGCGACTCTATACATGTACACCGAATCTAATAATGTTCGTGATCTACATAAGGTATCGCTGTGTTCGGAATTAACTTTTACGCATTAATATGTACCGTACAGAACCCCCATTACGAAACATTCGGTTCATGTCGCACTCTCGCTCCCGACGAAATTTGTCAGGATAATGAGGGACACACGCTTGGTGTTGCGCATGGCCAACTTGTTCTCTAATTTAGTTGGAAAGTGTTGCGTCCTGGCAAGAGTGTCGTTAATAATTCCGCGTCGTTATCCGCGCTCTACCACCCGCGCCCGCCCGAAATGGAACCTCAAGACACCGGGAATGCTTTTGCATATTGCGCGCACGTAACGACGACGACGCGCCCGCACGACTGCACGAATATGATACCACTCAAAATTCCACCACGACTAAGATTTCATTCCACAATCTTTCGCGGAGCTCCCTGATATTCCTCGGAATTCTGCGAGCGTCGAAGCAGGATATTGCGACCAGTCGGTGCCGAGTTCATTCCACACCGCGAATAATTATTGCTCCCCATATGGACCGCGTTCCAATCTTTTGCCAACCTATCTATCCCCTTGCGTGCACAATTTATGCTAATTGTTTTTTTTGCATAGTCTAGGTCTGGGCTACAGCCCAAATTTCGCGGTCCCTTGCATTTGCAGTCCTTATGTGTCATTAAGGAGAATCACAGAGTAGGGTGGGAAAGGGCAAGTCCCTGGGTGGGAGGGGGTAAGTCCCTGGCTATCCAGAGACAGAGTAGGGAAAGGAATATAACTTGATGCATTCAACATGATAACATGGTGAAGCGGGGGGAGTCAAAATATTGGCAGGCGAGACACCCTGCAGGTCCGAAGGTGAGCCGGTCCAACGTTCGCTCCGAGCTCTAAACAAGCTCAAAAACTAATTATAATTAGGTAGAATAACCGTTCTCACCAATGACGACCGTCCCGTCTAGTAGATCGACGACTCCGAAAGCGGCCCGGACCTAATAAAACAGAGGGGACGATCGAAAAACGAATGGATGATTGCAACCCAATAAAGGGCCGAGGCCGGCAGCGCTAATTGTGATACTGGTGATGAAAGATCCGGTGTGCCTTAAGGAAGCGAGGGGCCCTTCCCCGGCAAAGCATTAACTACTACTACTACTACTACTACAGTAATCCCTTGATTCTTGGGCAGGGGGTGGTTCACCGGAGTGGAAAGGAATTGTGATCTTCCTTGCTTTTCTAATTTATGGCTGCGTCTACCACGCCGCTCGGGCCGAGCGAGACTACAATAGGGCAACAGTTTAAAGGCTCTCGTGTTCTCACAATGTAATGCCAATTCAAAACGCTTTATTTTTCATTATTTTTTTATGTGACTTTCACTGACTTGTTTCTGGCATTATTCTGATTGAAACAAGATCAAACACGATATAATTTGGCCCATATTTACTTTACATGCGAAGCATGATGACGAAACTTTCACAGTCGATTAAACCACTAAATACAATTCAAATTATATCGTGTTTGGTCTTGTTTTAATCAGAAAAATTCCAGAAATACGTTTTTCAAAAGTCCCATGAAAAAATAATGAAAATTAAGATGTTTGAACATTCGATTCGTTGCGTCCGTATAGTGGTGTTCACACCGATATACCCGAGCCGACAACAATAGTCGTCGTCCTGCGACGCGGCCAGGCACGGCACAGCGTTGACAGGGAGTGGAGTGAGTAGACCTGGATAGGAATCGGGACCCCCCAAATTAGACACTAGTCGGAGCTTTACTGTACTACTACTAGGTCTGGGCTAGGTGTACAATGATTTTACCATTTTTGTAGTGAAGTAGTTTCGAATATTAGAACACTTTTAATTCCATTTATTTTAACCATTTGAATATGTAATCAGAAACGTGCTTACCGTTAATGAGAAATGTTATTTCAGAATGTTATATTTGAAATAAGTGACAGAAAGTATACAGGGTGTTTGGCAATCAAGAGTAAAGAAATGCAAATATGGCACCTCAATACTTGCACACGTTCTAGCCTGAATTACAAGTGTCCTTTAGAGCAGAGTCGGGCAACTTCTTTCCCACCGTAACACAGCGCGTCGGAGTCGGAATGTCCGTTTTGTGGACAAAATTCCATATCTTAAAAACTATAAGTGGTATAAAAACATGTTTCAATTGTATACCGAGCAACAATTGGAAGAAAATACTGTATTTCTATTCATTACTTCGGTTCGATGTTAAACTGTATGCTGACATATTTTTATACGGACACTGAGTACTAAAATTAAAAAAAATTAAAATACAGATAAATTACACTTAAATTAGCCGCGTAATTATAAACTTTTCTATACAAAGTATTGAACAATGATTGCGGGAAAATTTAATGGATAGCAGTAATAAGATGAAAATCAAGAGTAAAAGAATTACGATTTCAACTTTCCGTTTCCGTCTGTGGTCGTTGCTATATCTCAAGTGATATATTTCTATCCACTCTGTTTCTCATCTGACTCGGATTATAAGTACAGTAATTCTTGAATCGATGTCCAACAGCCGTGTTCTGCACGGACGGCGATGGTGTAGAGACACTATTTTTTAATGACAGCGTCTGCCGCACAGTGGGCTGGATCGAAAAATTTAGTGACATCTTGTTACAACTCTTGAACCATAAGAGATATCGGGATGAAATTTGCACTAAAATTCATTAAAAAAATAGTAAATTTTAACTGCAGACAAGTAAAATTTTTTTTATTTTGTTAAACAATAATTTGTAATTAATTTTCATTGATATTTTTTATTAAAATAAAATTGTTTAAGTATAATCTTTCAAACTATTTTTGACTTACCGAATATGTATTTTTTGTTTACATTTCATACATGTAATTATTACATTCAACAAATATTGTCAGATATAAAATGTAATCTAATTAACTTACCACTTTATCTGCACAGATGATTAAATTAACAATTTTACTGCTTCAGGATGTAAGATTTTCACCTTTTTTTTTTAACTGACTCGATCCTTAACATTGAAAGCAACGGATCGGAAGTTAACGGTAGTCTGTAAAATATGTCGTTATTTGTATTTGTTCTTGAAGTTTTACTACTATTTCTGCTCCTAAATTTCTTAAAATCTTTGTGTCGAGTTTCTTGCGCTTCTTCGCTAAGTTGGCCAATTGGTGCTAAGACATATTTTACAATATCTGCGCTATGCAGAAGCAGTTTGTGTACAGAAACTGGCATGTAGTACCACCCATAATTTTTAACGTAACGTTCCGCTGTATCTAATGTATACTGTCGTAATGTTTCGTGGTTTATTTTATGTGGGCAGGAAGTGACCTGTAAAATCACGTGGAACCTTTTAATCGATGGTACATCGATTCCTGTTATTTCCGCAGAGTTTTCCGGATTTTGAAAAAACCGTCTAGCGGTATTCCCATCGTTCGACGATCCCCATCCTTGCTTAACATAATCAACGAGTAGTCCAGTTTTTTCTTTAAATTTTCTTTGAATTTCATTTTTCCTTTCTTTCTGAATTTTTTTTGTATCCGGTGTGTTGACAATCCATTTTTTAAATGGTAAATTGTATGAAATGTGTAATAAACACTCCATGCACCGAATCCATGCACGAAGCGAGGAAATGCCAAAAGAATAATCGGTTTTATTGCACGATTTAACTGTTTATTTCTAAACAGTTCGCTAGAAGAGTCTCTTAACTGTTAACTATGATTCAACGACAGATATACTTACCCAAAAACAGTGATAAGTAAAAACTAAGTAAAAACTAAGAAACTATTAGTCAAGTTATATTATTACCGTTCGTTATATTTTTAACAATAAAATTAATAGATTAATTGTATTATTATTAAAAATTACATACTTCTTTTAGGTAGGTACGAACGTTTAATGCAATTGCAAAAATATTCATATTTCGATGGTATTTGATTACTAACGTATTACTATATGCGAGTTTCTATACGCCAGGTGACACGTCCCGATAACTTTAAACAATCATAATTTCTGAAGTCGGATCGGGTCGGACGTGATTTTTGTCGGGATACGTAGAGGAAGGTCTACCGAAAATGATCTAACTTGTCCGGCGAGGTCCAATTAGGTCCATTAAAAGATATACCTTGCAAAATTTAAGAAAGTATATAGATTTTATTAATTTCGTTAAACGTTAATTTTTAATAGATTGCGAGCAAACATCCTCAACTGACAGCGTTAATTGTTACCCCAAAGGACTGTTTTTCATTTGCACGAAAGAGCCAGAAGAAATATTAAATAGGGTAATCAGGACACCTCGATGAAAAGAAGCAATTTTTCGCTGAGAAATACTGCATCCCAAATGTCTATCTTTGTGAATTTATATTAACTATAGTTTTTGTGGACAAACATTAATTTTTTCAGCATCGATGTTGATGGACATTTAGGAAACGATACACATTTATTAGAAATCGATATGAGAAGGTCTGTTTTTTCGTGAAATGTCACTAAATTTTTCGATCCAGCCCACTGTGTGCCGTGCCGAGACTTCAAACGAGAGCCCGAACATAGAGAAGGACAGAATGAAATACGGATCGCGTGGCCGAAGCGTGTCGCTGTCGCCGGCACAGTTTAAGGACTGCGTCTCCTAGGCAGACGACACTCGCGCGTGACTGCACACAATCACCACAGTACACTCACACACCGCTAGACCACGTATACGTACGCGAGGATTGCAAGGGTCCGGGATTCCACTTCTGATTTCTCAATAATGCAAAGACGGGGTTTCTTATTAGTCAAAATCGGTAGATAAAAGATCAATCTAGGGGGCTATTTGCCTCAAAAGTCTTACTTTTACGTTTACGACGCGTAATTCTCATTATTCGGTAGCATATCGACAGCCACGATAGGCGGCAGCACCGTCGCCTCTCAATTGCTACTCGCGGCTCCGCGACATGCTGCAGAATAATGAGAATTACGCGTCGTAAACGTAAAAGTAAGACTTTTGAGGCAAATAGCCCCCTAGATTGATCTTTTATCTACCGATTTTGACTAATAAGAAACCCCGTCTTTGCATTATTAAGATATCAGGAGTGGAATCCCCAGACCCTTGCAATCTTTGCGTACGTATACGTAGTCTAACGGTGTGTGAGTGTACTGTGGTGACTGTGTGCAGTCACACGCGAGTGTCGTCTGTCTAGGAGACGCAGTCCTTAAAGGCCCGCGAGTTCTCACAATGTAATGGCAATGATAGAATTGTTTATTTTTCATTATTATTTTATAGAACTTTCACTACCTTATTTCTAGCATTTTTCTGGTTACAATGACACCAAACACGATATAATTTCAATTGTATTTAGTGGTTAAATCGACGATTCAAGTTTCGGTCGCAAGGAACGACAGCGTATTGGAAAGAAAGAGACTTCGGAGACTTCGGCTTCTCCTTTGAATTTCATTCTTCCTTCTCTATGTTCGGCTTCTCCTTTGAATTTCATTCTATCCTTCTCTATGTTCGGCTTCACCTTTGAATTTCAATCTGTCCTTCTCTATGTTCGGAATCGCCTTTGAAGTAACAAAAATACGATCACAACATCCGGATTACTGTCAACCAAAAATACGGCTGTTTGACAGTAATCGGGACATTACTGTATAAGTATTTTTTAAATTACCTTTGTGTTTTGTGTGTACAGTGCACTGGTTTTCACAAAAAATTGTTGTTTAATGGGTTCACTGTTCTCTGGTTTCGGACAGAACGGTATCCTCCATTGTCGAACAGTACAAATCTCAATGTGTTTTCCTATTTGTAATACTGTTTATTATTTTGGTGTCACTGGGTGAGAGATGCATCTAAACAAAATGACAAATAACTTGGAAAATAAGTTTAAGCAGACCAAAACACTGAAACGAATGTTCGGATCATTATGTTTGTGATCACTGTAAAATTATAAATTATACTGAAACTGTTAGGGATTATTGAGTGGAAGTGAAGTAGAAGCTTTTCTTTGATGACTATCACGTATAAAATATAATTTAATTTCTCTAAGCCATTAGTAATATTAACACAACGTGTACATTTCAAGTAACAAGAGAAGAAGAGAAGAAGACGCTTATATATACGACGACAGGTGTTGTACATAGAACACATAAAAACAAAACGCGCGCATTACAGACGGATACAAATATAATTCCAATACAAACTATACCGAAACTATGCCGAGTTATGTTTGTAAGTTTTACTGCGTCCGCCTGAAAATTGAGGTAGCAGTGCATAGGTATTTTTCTCTTAATATACTACGCGAAAAGTGGAAACTTATTTATAAAGTAATTCGCAGATAATGAAAAATTAGAGAGCCAGCGAATAAGACGTGTCTGCTAAATAATAGCTCGTGAGAGGACGATGTGTTAATTGTGTGTAGGTATAGAGAATTAATTGTCTATAAGTGAGAGTTACCGAAGAGGCTTTCTATTCTGCAATATCCTTGCAAGGGAGCGAGTAATACGATCAACAGCAGAGACTCCTTCTCGGAGGAAATATCGAGATAGCGGCGCAGCCAACGGATATTGGCATGATGATAGGCCAGATTGAGAGGAACTTTGTTATCTAGATTACTTAGGGGAATAGAAAAACATGGCGTTGTTCTCCAATCCTTGTTACGTCATCTACATATGTACATATTACAGTGTGCAATAACCTATCACAAAAACATAATTCTAAAAGATCTTCCTTTGTCAAATTTTATGTGTACTATCTTACGTGTTTTCAAGTTTTAACTAGTTTAATTTAATGCATTTTGTGTGTGTGTGTGTGTGTGTGTGTGTGTGTGAAAAGTTTGAAGGATGTTCTGGAGGTACAATGGGAGACAAAAGTACAAGAAATTCGAAATCCATCAATATATTGGCAATGAAAAGCCATTCATGAGTATATTTTGCATTAAAAAAATAGATTAATTTAAAAAGCTTTTGTTTAATTAGTAAATTTCATGTTATATTTATGTTTTAATCAAATTGTCTTCATATTATAAAAAATTGTGAGTGACTTTTGCGAATGATTCTATTCCCTGATTTCAACTTCAAGTACGCAATTAGAAGTTAAAAATAAATATTTAAATAAATTAAAGATACATCTGAAAGCAATATTTATGGTTATTACTGAAAATAAACATGTAAAATTTGCATAAAATTATGTTCTGATAATAACAAAAAACCGTGACAACACTGTACTGCACTGAACTCAGCTGTATTTTTATATTTGAGAGTTGGTAGTATTGTGTACGTTTGGACATTATCGTGATAACAAAAAAAAAAAAAATAATAATAGTAATATTGAGATTAATTTAATTCTTTTTATTTTACTTCAAAAGAGTAAATTTTGTGTGTATGTAAAAGACCGGCAAGTATTCAAACGTCGCTCGCAATCATCGATGATATAGTAGCTATATTCGGTGGTCTACACTGTTGTCGCGTTTCCATGCTATTGAGATGACAACACGATAAATTTGACGTTTTGTAACAGTTTATAATTTTTTGCTCTGTAACTGTTTAGCGAATCCTAATAAAATTTGAACATAATTAATTACATAATTTTTATTATATATATTTAAAAAATGGAGATTCTAGTTGCGTTTTTTCAAGGTTTAAATAGGGTTTGAAGTGGAATTTTATGAATTCTCCATAAGAAGACGTGTTAAAATGTGCAAACTTTAAGTTGCTATAAATATTAAACGGTGCAGTGAATCGAACCCAAACATTGGTGATTGCATTAATTTAGTAAGAATTATATCTTGTCAAATTTTCAAAAATTTTATTGCGTTTTTATATACATCCTTAAGAACATCCTTAAGAAGATCATATTTTCTTTGAGATAATTGAAATTATGATTATTGCTGCTGTATGCGTTTCGAGATTTAATATTACGCAAACTTGCATGGAAAATTCGTAGAGTACTCTACTCGGTTACCGAATAAGAATCGGATAACGCGCATGTTCAAGACTCGCTAGTTATATTTTTTGGGAATATTAATGCAGGCAAAACTCGAGGAATTTTCAAATTCAATTTTTTCAAAACCGAAGTTGTGGTCAATAAAATTTCATTGCGAACGTTTTGCCTTGTTTTCATGTATAATTACCTCGTGTTGAATCTACTGCAATTTCTATATCGTTTTTCAAGAGAACGGCTGAGCTATGACCTATGGTATCTTTTGTAACTCTGTTCTCGTGACAAATAGAATACGGTGCAATAACAAAAATTCAACCACGAACTTCAATATCGAAGGTAAATTTGTTACAACTTTTTTTGTCAAATCTCCGCCCATACTGTATGCAGTCTGTCACAGTAATATTGGGATACTTATAAACGGCGATAAATTTTTTAATGTTAGGCCATATGATTTTAATCTTTCTTTCGAGAAATTAGAACAATCGGTTTACCACATGACGCGTGAAGAAGGATGTACCAAAAAATTGTACTCGATTGGAACTGCAGAGTTGGTACTGTTAGGACGCAACAATGAGCATCGTTGATTGATTGTGGAATTTGTAGCGTTTTAAAATATGTGAGTGTAGAGAACACACAGAGCGAGAGAAATTCATGAAAGTGAAGTTCATGAAATTAAGAAGTCCATAAACGTTGCAACGTTTAGCTACCTAGTAGTTGTTTTGTGAGAACTCGCAGTTTGTATCGGAAGCAGGTACCATCTGTTTGGCGGATCGATAGGGTGGATCAGGATGAGTGAAATCACGAGAACAGAGAAGACAAGAAAACGAACCGTCTAAATCGAAGAACTTTTTAGGACAAACGACTTTCAACCGTTGGTCAGTCGTTTGTTGATAAATTATTGGTTCGCGAAGAGCAGGTGTGTCAGGAGCAAAATAAGTTACCGCTCGATTGTAGTTGAGGAATTTTCACCCTCGTTGTTTCGACTTTCCGGCATTTCGAGGAACAACTGAACGGTGAAAGAAGGTGAAAGAGAGGTGGCGACCGACTCAATTACAGTTGCTGAATGACGCGATAATTGGGATCAAGATTGATTGTCTTTCTTCCTGCTGCTCTGACCTTTAGCCAATGGAAAGAATTGCTGCCCTTTCCTTTTCTTTCCTTTCGTTCCCTCTGCTCCAATACCAACGTTAATTCGAGACGTAGCTATATAAAAATCGAAACTTTAGTAAAAAAGAATGTAAAAAGAATGGCATTTAAAATCAGAACACCCACTTAATATAAAAAAGATTTTAAAACAAAATTAATAAAAGTACCGAAACAGATAATATTGGGTTGTTCGGAAAGTAATTTCGTTTTTTCCCGACAGAGGATTTAATTGTATTTTTTTGCACCCAACTTCACACTTAAGCGGTATAATCATTATATGTTTTGAGAGCTGATATAGCGAGGCTTGTGTGTGAAAAATTCCAATTGATTCTACGCAGTAGTTTTTGGTTGGTGCCCTTTTAAATATGGAGAGCAATAAAGCAGCATTTTCGTCATATTTTACTTTTTTACTATAGAAAAGGTAAAAATGCTATTCAAGACAGAAAGAAATTAACCGATGTGTATGGAGAAGATGTGTTGACGGTACGCCAGTGCCAGAACTGGTTTGCAAAGTTTTTTTTTTTTTTTTTAAATTTTATTTTTTTGTTTTTTTGTTTTTTTGTTTAATTATTAAGTCTGCTGTCATCAGCTGGACAAACTGAATGATGCACTTCAACAGAAGAGGCCAGAATTATTCAACAGAAAAGGTGTAGCGTTCCACCAAGATAATGCGAGACCTCATACAAGTTTGGTCACTTATAAAAGCTTTTACAGCTTGAATGGGATACAATGCCCCACCCACCATATTCTCCAGATCTGGCACCTTCGGATTATTATTTGTTCCGGTCACTGCAAAATTTTTTAGACGGTAAAACCTTCGCTTCAAACGAGGAGGTTAAAAACCACCTCGATCAGTTTTTTT
>CM052201.1:662532-714300 GCA_028455805.1 Lasioglossum figueresi
CAGGGTGTCTCACCTGATTTTGACATCTTGATTTTCTCGCTATTGTTGCTCGTAGCAAAAACTGTTTCAGCATAGGCTCGAATGGTATCGAGTGGAGCATATTTTGATGTTATTAGTTTTTTCGTGAGTGGACGCGTAAAGGTCATATAAAGGTTAACTTTTTTTTTTTAAATGGAATGAGGTATTTTTGAATACATCAATCGATGTAGCTGGACATTCGTTATAATAAAGTGCTAACCTATGTATGTCGAAAAGTTAGTAGTTCACGAGATATTTCAATTTAAATAACTCTAAAACACCATTACTATCGTACTGAGACGTTAGCGTTTATTTATAGTAGGAATGGTTCAACGTAACCACCATCTACATCACGACATTTTTTAATGTCATTTAAATTAAAATATCCATTCTTTGTGAACGTCGCTTCGTCTGTAAACATAACTTTTTAAAAAAAATCAACACTTTGACAAAGAGCCCATTCACAGAATTCTAAACGACGATGAAAGTCGTTATCAGCGAGGGCTTGCATCCATGCTTGTATCCATGCAGTAGTACACGTACAACACTAGACCGACTAATATTGGATTCTCTTTCAAGCTGGCGACAGCTTACAGATGGGTTTATTGTCACTGCAGCCAAAATATTAATTTCATTTGCAGTATTCGTCGCTGTGTTTTCTCGATTAGGTGTCTTACGCGACAAATTTCCAGTTTGACTAAACTGTTTGAAGACATTACTGAAAGTATTACGGGCTGGTTGACGCCTATCAGGAAATCTCTCTCCGTACAATTGTTTTGCACGAAATGCACTCTTTCCAGCTTCCAAATACGCTGCAACCATGTCTACTTTTTCCGCACGCGAGTACTTCATTTTAGAACAAACAGATAGATGTCCAACTAAGAGAAGCTAAACTCAAACTGACGAACGATTGTCACACATAATCGAATAGTTGTCAAATGTTTACATTTCAACGTTACCGACCTCGGTCAATCGTTTTTGCTAGTCTAACGGTGGTAGACAAAGCTAACGCCTTTGCGCGGCAATAATGATGCCTTAAGAATTTAAATAATTTAAATTGAAATATCTCGCGAACTACTAACTTTTCGACATACATAGGTTAGTACTTTTTTTTATAACGAATGTCCAGCTGCATCGATTGATGTATTCAAAAATACCTCATTCCATTTAATAAAAAAAAAGTTAACCTTTATATGACCTTTACGCGTCCACTCACGAAAAAACTAATAACATCAAAATATGCTCCACTCGATACCATTCAAGCCTATGCTGAAACAGTTTTTGCTACGAGCAACAATAGCGAGAAAATCAAGATGTCAAAATCAGGTGAGACACCCTGTATACGTGGTGTGATCAAAAAGTAAGGTGACTTTTTATTTTTATCCAAAAATATTTATTTACTCATCAATATTTATGTTGTCCCCTTGAAAGTAATCCCCCTCAGATATAATACACTTGTGCCAGCGCTTTTTCCAATTCGCAAGAAGCACTTCTGATACTTTTTGGTATAGCTTTGAGCTCTTCCAGCGATGCAGTCTTTATCTCCGCGATCGTTGCAAATCTCTGTCCTTTCATGGGTCTCTTCAGTTTTGGGAACAGGAAAAAGTCACGGGGGGCCAAATCCGGTGAGTATGGTGAATATGGTGGCTGAATCATGATTGTGGTGTTGTTTCTGGCCAAAAAATTACTCAGGTGCATTATCGTGATGGAAAATCCATGAATTGTGTTTCCAAAATTCTCCTTATTAACCGTACGACCTTGCGGTAAGAACTCCTGATGCGCTACGCCATGATAATCGAAGAAAACAGTGAGCAAAACCTTGACATTTGATCGAACTTGGCGTGCTTTTTCCGGTCTTGGCTCTTCTGGGGACTTCCATCGGAACGATTGGACTTTGGTTTCGACGTCATAACCATATACCCATGATTCGTCACCAGTTATGACTCTTTTGAGCAAATCAGGATCATCGTTGACGTCGTTCAACAACTCCTGAGCGATGCTCGTGCGACGTTTCTTCTGGTCAAAATTAAGCAGTTTCGGAACAAACTTCGCCGAACACGCGAAACACTTCTAACCTTTATGCTTCTCGCAAACAAACAAAAAATGCTATATAGCTGAAACTGTGAACATATGTTCGGGACGAGTGTACGAGCATAAGAAAAAAAAGAAAACGAAAATCGACTGTAGGTATCCCGCGAAATTCAAAGTCACCTTACTTTTTGATCACACCTCGTATATATATAATAATAATAATAATAATAATACATATATAATAAGGCAATAATGTATTGTTGTTGGAGGAAAGGGAAAGAGATTGATGAATTGTTTTTGGATTTTCTATTATTGTTATTTCACACGTTGTGTTGAAGAAATCGTTAGTAGCTCAGATTGTGTTCAGTTAGGTTCCTTGAATCTCTATTTAATAGTAACCCGCTCTTTCTAGCATTTAAGAACCGTTCCCACAAGGTTCAAGTGGGGGAAGGTACAGTGGGTTATAGTAACCTTCCTTGGTTAACCGGGTTTGGGTTAGGGTTAGGAGTCGGGTTAGAATCCTTGCAGTCGAGGCGTTGCAAACCTGGGTCAGGTAAGGTGTTCCAAACCTTGACCCAGGTCGCTTTCATAATTGTTAGTGCAATTGGGAAAGTGACAGAGTAAGGGTAAACCGACGCCTGCCCCATCCAGATGTTTGCATGTACTAAAATATACTAAAATGTACTAAAACATCGGTTCCGCCTTGGAATGTAACACCCAATGATGACGACAGCAAAGGAAAGGGAATTAAGTATCGAAACATGAACTAAGAAACATGATCTCAAAAATTCTGTTCCGACACAGTATTTATCATGTAGTTGTTATCTTCCAAGTTTTGTGTGATAAGTAGACTACGGATGTGTGTGTGTGTGTGTGTGTGTGTTTATGCATTTTCCTATTTTTGTAGACGAATTTTAAGAAAGAGAAATGAAATAAAAATCTATTTTTAATGGAAACAACCTCTGTAGATTCAAAATAAATGAAAATTCTACAAAATTGTGTCGAATTTTACATTTTATACTTTTCGAAGCTTTTCATAAACCATAAATGCATAAAGATCCGCAGTCTAGTGATAAGTAATAAATATGTAATAGTATGGTAACAAAAGTGTGATTATTCTTTCCAACAGGCTCTTCAACAAATCAGATATATACTCTACATATGTATATTGAAGATTATTAGAAGCGCATTTACGCGTCATTCAAGTTTGTTTTACGTTGGTACGGATAACGCGAAAATACGTCATCGATATTTTCACATACCAGTCTCAAAATGAATTGATAAGACACCGCAAACGTCTTATAAATTAACGTATTTATAACTTTCCTCAAAATTTCTTTGAAAAATATTAATTAGTTAAATAGTTGCATCAGGCTCAAGCGCGGCCCCAAACGCCCCGATGCACGACACCAATGTGTTGAAATTTTATGCGCAGAAGTTAAGTCAAGAAAGTATATTCATACAAATTGTGGGTGGCAAAGAGAGAGAGAATTTATTCCATTTCACAATATTTTGAACCTATTTAAATAACCAGTGTAATAATAAAAGTTCTGATTAATCATGAACGAGTGAGAGAGAATGAATGATATATGTATCGGGCACATCGGGCAATGAAACAATCACAGAATCAGATCTGCTAATCTGGGTACGTGGCGAATTGAGAGAAACGAATGCATATCTTGAGCTACGTTCTTAAAATAATACTCTGACAGCCATCGTTTATTATGCGAAACAAATTTCTAACCGAACGAGCGACGGACGTCTCCGCCTCAGAGGAGGGAGAGGGGGGTTTCATAGATAATTCACAAGTTTCTCCACCTCATTAAATCGACAGATTAAATTCTCGTTTCACGGAGAACGGTATCGTACGAATCCATTACTCGGAGGGACGATGGAAAATGGACGCGAATAATTATGCGGGGAGAGCGGGCTCGCGAATCTGTTCGGGATTTGAACGAGCCACGCTCGAAATGGGACAGAATTCACCGCGTGCCACACGTCTTTGAGCCGATCTTGAACTATATACACGGCAGTGCAGTGATTGTCGGTGGATCGACGATTTAACAAGACATTTCTCCGAGTGTGAGTTATCGTTTAATGAACGCCTCTTCGACTTCGGGATGCTGAAGCACCCTAGAGTCTAGTGCAGCGTGCGAACCAGGCCTCACCACTTGAGTTAAGGACGGCCAACCCCCGATTTGCTTTGTCCCTCCCATTCTTCCCCTCCTAATCTCTCTCTTCCTCTTTCTCTGCCTCCATATTACTGCCCCATCTACAGACCCATACCAGTTAACCGGGCCTGAGAATTCGTGATAATTCGTACAGGGGCGAGAAAGAACGGATGGAAGTCAGAAGGAAGGTGGATAAAGGGGGTTGGAGGAAGAGAAGAAGTAGTGAGAGAGATAAGGGGGAGGGGAGGGGGACTGAGAGAGAGATTCTTAGCGTTTGATTCGTCAGCACAATTAAACAAATTAATAGGCGTCGCTCGGCTCGTTCAACTCCTCTTCCGTGGCCGGCTTTCTTAATCTCTCCGACACTACCGACTCCGACCCACGCCACTTCACCTCTATGACCTTCCGCTTTCAGCCTGATAACAATCAAAGTTTGCTTGGAAACGTACCGATTTCCGCCGCTACAAATGGCTACAGTCAGGGACAAAACGATAGGACATTCCACGTTTCTTTGTGTTTCCTTATTGTATCTAATATCGGAAAGAAATACATATACATTTCTCGTAAATCAGTTATACATATTGTACACGTAGCTGTAAATATTTGCACGAATAGGTATGTATTACTACGAATATAGTAATCGTTTCTAGAGAAACTTGTCGTCATCGGTTATAAAACTGCACAGAAAATGTTAATAATAGTATTTAATATAAATTATTCAGTTTGTTCAATGCATTGTTACGTACGGAGGCTTTGCCTGCGTGACTCTTTTACTTCCTTCTTGGAACTACGCGTGCGTGTAGGAGGTCCGGCTCGCATGCCAAAATAAACAGCTTTTCCCTTATGGGAAAATACATACATCTGGAAAACACAGAGATGTCTTCCAGATTTTTCCTGTATCCTCACTGCCATTTTTATAAACAAGTTTCAACTATACATATAAAGGACTCGAGCATGTCCATCTCAGGCTTAGTTCTAGACTGAAAACGAAGCCATCGAAACGCAGTTCTTTAAGGCAAGTTAGATAAACTACCCCCGCATTTGTCAGTGCGTCAAAACCGAGAGCTCGGGAACTAGCTTCCGCGATTTATACTTACATTATACAATAATGTTAAGCTTATGTTTCGTATATAAGGCGTAGCCACACAGAGACAACACGGTATACGTTTATATATATAGTTTATTGTATAACAAATACTCAACAATGTCTATTTGAACACGTGCGTTCAGTAGAAAACCTCGTAGTGTACAGCACGACGATCGAGATCGGTAGCCCGAGGAAACCCCGAGATGCCCTCTGGGGAAAGTAGCTAGGCGAAATAACCGCGAACTTCAACAAATAACAAGTGTATTCCATTTAAATTGAAGGAATTTATTAACAGAAACTATTACAATAATATTCTTTATACGAGTTGACCTCTCAAGCTCTGTCGCTAAACTGTTATTATTCATTACCGGGTAACGGCGCGTCGTCAATTTGTACCGATCGTCGTCGTTTCAAACCGTCAGGTGTTCACGTCGCACTACCGAAGGTAAAGGTTCATTCGCACCGTTGTTTCCTACAAAATATACTATTGAATATACAGGGTGGGGCAGTAACTATTAGCACCTCAGATATCTTTGAAACTATAAGTTTCACAGAAATATTTGCTGAAACAAAATTGCACAGTAAGAAGGTGGCCATCCGGTGACGATAGTAGTTTTTTTGCAGGTGGACGTACTTCGGACATTTGAAGGTCACCTCCATTTTTTTTAATGAATCGGTATGTTTTGGCTTCCGTATCACGATAGAGGATCTTAAAACGAGTTCAACGACAAGGTCATTCAAGGTCATAGAAAGTAAAGAAATGCGATAATACTTATGGTTTTGGTAGTAAATGAAACATGTTTATAGTAGGTGTTCGAAATGTTGACCATCACTGTCGATGCACTGTTGGATTCTTGTTACGATTGATTGACTCGCAAGTCTTACGGTGTCAGAACTTATTGACGCACAGGCTGCAATAATTCGCTGTTGCATATCGTAGGACGTAGTTGGTACTTCTTTGTACACTTTCTCTTTCAGTGTTCCCCACAGAAAGAAATCTAGAGGTGTTAAGTCTGGTGAACGAGCTGGCCACGATATCGAACCGCCGCGTCCAATCCAACGATTTCGAAATTTTTCATCGAGTTCCCTTCGCGCAATCAATGAATAATGTGCAGGACATCCATCATGTTGGTACCACATGGTTTGTCGTGTAAGTAAAGGTAACTCTTCTAGCAAAAGACCCAATATATCCTTAATAAAATTAGCATAGATGTTGCCATTCAAATTTCCATTGATAAAATAAGGACCAATAATTTTATCACCTATGATACCACACCATACATTCGCAGACCATTGTCTTTGATGTTCAACCTGTCGCAGCCAATGTGGATTTTCCGTTGCCCATAAATGCATGTTGTGTAAATTAACATTCCCGTGATTTGTGAATGTTGCTTCATCGGTAAATAAGACGGTATTAAGAAAAGACTCATTGTTTTGAATCTGACGTATAGCCCATCGACAAAACGCAACGCGATTTCGTATCGCATTTCTTTACTTTCTATGACCTTGAATGACCTTATGTAATAGGTCGTTGAACTCGTTTTAAGATCCTCTATCGTGATACGGAAGCCAAAACATACCGATCCATTAAAAAAAATGGAGGTGACCTTCAAATGTCCGAAGTACGTCCACCTGCATAAAAACTACTATCGCCACCGGATGGCCACCTTCTTACTGTGCAATTTTGTTTCAGCAAATATTTCTGTGAAACTTATAGTTTCAAAGATATCTGAGGTGCTAATAGTTACTGCCCCACCCTGTATTGTACTTTTTGATATTAGACATCTGAGAGTCTTTAATCTCATTTTCCACATCCATTCGAACTCCAGTAACTAGCAATTGTCCCACGAGAGCCGACCTTCCAAATACCTTACTCTTACCGAAATCCTATGACACCCGGTGAAACAGACATCGGCTAGTCCTCGATAACCCTTGTTGGATTATTAGTAATGATAATGCAACACAGTGAAAAAAGGAATTTCGTTTATACGAGAAACACTGTAGGTTCTCTATCAAAGATCAATAGACCAGTTATATGTCACCGGACCCATAGGCCCGGTATTCGTCGTAGTCAAGGGCCTGTGCCGTAAACTATGCAGGCTGGGGTTTTCCCTAAAAGTCAAGGGGGCGACAGATAAACTCTTCCTCCCCTACAACTTTCTTTTTCTTTCTTCACTTCGAGTCCGCTAGTCAAACAGACAAGTCGTCCTTTCGTGCTGTGTAATAAAATATTCTTAAAGTTAATTCAACAGTGTTTCTGTGATTTTCTTAACCCATTTCCAACAACCCTTTCCTATCTAGTGGCGACCCTGTGGTGAAACAGGCATCGGCTAGTCCACGACTACCACCTCTCTTCTTTTCCTACCTACTGGCGACCCGGTGATGAAACAGGCATCGGCTAGTCCACGACAAATCCCGTTCACACGAACAAATCTCGGCAACGTCTTATCCGCCAGCCTTCGGTTCGTAACAGCATAAAATGAATAGTGGAAAAACATTAAGTCTTTAATGAAAACTGGTTTAACTAGACAAATTTTCTACTGTCAAAATTGACACGTAGTCTGAAATCGAAATAAAAACGTAATCAATAAATCTTTTAGAAACCCAAATAATTGTGGCACAAAATAGAGTTTTGGCTGTCAAATTCAAACGCGTGTAATTTTAAGCCTACCATCGAATTCTAAAATGTTCGCTAGACGAATTGCTGAAGGTGTTGGTGTTAAAGCTAAAAGTTTTGTGGGAGTGTGAAACAAGTAAAAAAACACTGAAAACGAAGAAAATTGCAGAAGAAATCCTTACCAGCGGAACAGCACAGAAGTGTTCGATCGCTATTAGGTATACTTGCAGAGAAATATATTCGATTTAAGAAAAAGTGGCGAAAAATAATATTTACTGATGCAAAACAGTTTAATACGGATGAGCCTGGCGGCTTTAACTATGTATAATAGCCATGATGTACGAAAAGACACTCGATTACTAAGCCGTCGTCAAATGGGTGGTAGCAAAGTTATGATTTTGGACGGAATAGGTTGTCATGGAAAGACGGATACTAAGTTTATCCGTACCTGACAATTTATTGTTAATAAGAAATGTTTTGAAACGGAACGGTTACTCGCATAGTTTTACATCAAATATCATTAAAGAATGTATTTTTGAACCATATCATCCTATTTTTGTCAAAAAGCAAAAAGCAGACAGATTATTAAGAACTGGTCGAATTAATTGGAAAAATATTGTGGTCATACCATATGTTGAAAACATTTCAACAGATATAAAAAAGATTTTTCGAAGAGTAGGAATGCATACAATTTTCAAAATACCTCGCTATCTGAAAACTTTATTTCCACCTATTAAAGACAAGCTACCGCGTTTAAAAAAAAAAAAATGCAACGTTCATTCAATTCCTTGTTTTGGATGTGGTTTGGTATATATTGGGCAAACATCTAGAAATTTAGAAACGCGTATTACAGAGCATAAACATAATATTTTTTTACCACCGGTACAACACACAGCGTTGACGAAACATTCGCTAGATTTGGATCATAGATTTGATTTCGAGAACATCAAAATAATTGATGAAGAGGCTAATTTACAACAAAGGTTATTATTGGAAACAATTCATACGATTAAATATCATAGCGTAAATTTTAGGTATGAAACTCCTAAGATAAATGAATACTACGCAACGTTACCGAATCGGTAACGTTTAACGATGAAATTCTTTCCAACCTCGATAGCTTGTTAGTTATTTTCTCGAATCAATAAACAATCGTATATTACATACAATTATGTGTATAAAATTCTTCCAATAAAAGTTGAATGTCAATAATTGAATTTACCGTTTTTGGTATATTCACATTAATGGTCTAAAAGACGTATTATGTTTTTCAAATTTACCGCCTAATATTGATCGGGATAACCCAGATCGTTTCGAATGTATTCGGTGTCTTGACAACATGCATCGATGACACACGTGTGTCACGATGCCCATTTTAAAGTATTAAATCACATAAAAAACAAGTAAGTTGGTTTTATGAACAATATTGCAAACAAGTTTGTGTTATTACATTGAAGCAGTTTAATATTGCATTTTGAAAATTGTACAATAAATTTATACTTTTACAGACGCCAGGCAAATAATTACATCTTGATAATGATTCAAACTAGAATCGAAACGTCGATGATTATTTGATAATCTGCAAAATTGTTTTTTGATTTATCAGTAGAAATTGATCGAAACCGTAGCGCCGAGAACATCAACATTTATTATTAAGTTCATTAGTGGCAAAATGAATAGTCAGCAATATTTAGACATTATTAAGGAACAAGTAAATAGACATGGCAGAATAATTTCTGGTACTAATTTCCTCAGTTCGCACAACTAAAATATGTAGTCGAAACGTTCTTTTGCAACTGAAAACTTTTTTCTTTCCAAGTTCATTTCGGATGTGAATATTATTAAAATTATCTGGGGAGACCTTGCGATAGCGATATCTATCAAGAGCCGATAATTTTTAACTCTTGACGAATTGATACAATGCATTGTACATGAATGGCATCAATTAAAAGCTCTCTTAAATATCTCGCTTGCTATTGATAATGGGAATTGAACCTAGGCTTACTCTATTAATAGTAGATAATGTAAATTAAGTATCTTAGTAAATATCTCATGATTTTAACGTATACAATTAAGGTGTAATTAACACGATTTTTTCGGTGAGATGTCAAATTTGGTTCTGGTCGTGTGGTACCTACATCTATTACCAAATTCCTGATACTGTAAATCGCTGTTACACAATTTCGGAAATATCAATAATATCAACAGCAATAAGAAGAACACGTCCATCATGCTCTCTCTCTCTTTCTCTCTTTTTCTCTCCCTTCCAGTTTTCGTAGATCAAAGATCGCGAGAGAACGCCACAAGAAGACGCTCAAGGCCGTAAAAAAGGCGTCATGGTGGTTTTGCCTAGGGCGTCATCAGCAATTCTTTTTTACCTTCGCAGAGTATGGCTGGAATTTTGGTGCGAAGGAATACGGAAGTTCGCCTTTTATAGAATAACAATTTAGTGAATTAGGAAGCTTCAAAGGAGAGAACTCCAGCAATGATCCTCGTGAGAAGGAAGTGGTCTTAAAGGGTGTAGAAGAAACTGGAAAAAGAGAAAAACACATAAAGAAAGAACAAAGAATGGAGAAAGATAGAGAGAAAGAGAAAGAGAGCGAAAGGCTCAAAGGCGAAGAAAATGTTCCGAGTCCTAAGTGATCAAAAAAAGGAAGCGTTGAACCTGCTAGCTGTTTTCTCTACATCTCCTCTGGTCTCTATAGCTTTCGCCCTTGTTCTCGTGTTCTGCCAGTTCTCAATGTTTCATCGAGCCCACCAACACCCGCCGTGCTAAGAGTCTTGCCCGAACATCAAAGAGCTTCGTGACTGTCCCTACGTGTGGAATAAAACAGATACGATATACCAAAGCAAACCACTAAGTCCCTGGACCCCGAGAGCCCCGTTTCGAGTCGAGCTCGACACGCCACTATAATTATTAGGCTTCTCTCTTCGTCCCTTCTAGAACAACGATTTTATCCGTCGTTTCGATACCTTCGACACGAACTGATCGTGTTAAAGTTGCCTAGCAGTTTTATAATTTGCGACAAGAAGTTAATTCAGCTGTGTTGGCGAGAAACAACTTTCAAGCTCAGAGATACTTGGACACCGATGGTGCACCGGATCTTTTACCTTAGGAAAGATTCGCTTTTATACAATAATTACTTTGCGACCGCTTCATTTCATTTCGCATTAGAACATTTATAATGAATAAACAAGCGACCACGTTGCGAGTAGACTCTATAAAAACAACGGCCATTAGTATCATTGAGATTTCTTTGCACAACTGACGGTGCATGAACAGATGGGAAACAACTTTAAATTACATACACATACGAATGTATGACGACCGACATATTCATTGTAAAAGTATTGCAAAATTCACTGTCCTTTGTTTCCCGTACGTTGCATTACTACCTCTGCGCATAAGGTCTGGGCAATAGATTGTTCACAATTGATTGTTCGCGTAATTTTTGTTCGAGTCACTTTTCCGTAGCTTCTGTATTATTTGGGACAGTTACCTGGCAAGCTTACAGTAGATCACCGTGTATTGTTAGGAACTCGGGAGTTGGCACAGAGATGGTACAAAAATATAGAAGGTAGTCCAATAAGTGAAATGAGAGTGGTTTCTTTCTATGCGTCGGTGCACGAAAACAGTCCTCGACATTTGGGACCAGTCACAGACTAGGTCCACTGACTTCAGGAGTTCTTGGATCATCGATAAGCTACCAACACAATGAACATATTGTTCGTTCTCAGAATCGTATTAATAAACAGAGATTACGAAGTATCGATGAAACGATATCAGAATCGTTTCTAAACAGAGGTTTCGAAGTATCCCATTTGATACATTGTTTCAAGAGCCGGACTGTGGGGCCGAACCTAAACAGTCTGGAGATACGAGGGGGCCCTGATTTCTTTTCGGGTTTCCAACGGTTTTTTCTTACAGCATCAGTCGAAACTAAAATTTCGTAAAGTAAAGAGCTTTCTCGCGCGCCGTGAGAAGAAGAGTGATACGACCGTGACAAAGAATAGTTTCATTCCAAAAGTGCCAGTGTGCTTTCATTAACACCCATTTCCGATAGGAGTGGACAGGGGCACAAAACCAACGAAGAATGTTTATATAAACACGCGTCGTAGTCAACCTTCTTTTAAAGCTATAATATAACAATTATATTTCAACAATTCGCAAGGTGCCCAGTGATAAGTATAATTGTTATCGGTCTCTGTACGCATAATAAACAATGCTCTGCATCTTTTGAATGTTTCCTGGTCTCGTTGACTTTACACGTTCTATTAATTGGATTTATTCGTGTAATTTTGTTCTTTTGCAAGAAACACTCGATAATTATGTATTTGCTTTGCGTTAGGAGTCGGAAATGTGTGATTCGAGAGAGAAAGAGAGAGATTTACCGAGGTATATTTCTTATGCAATCACAAAAATGACACAAAACGATTTTTTAGTTATTTTTTAAGTTTGTTTATGAAAGTATTACTGCGCTGTTCCGGGATTAATTCGATAGAGGAGTTGTTTATCAGTAAACGGCCTTCGTCCTACAAAAAACCAATGAAATTTTATTAAAAAATCCTCTATGTAACAAGCCACATAACATTCTCTGCTCTCGCATATAGTGCATTCACTGACCCAATTATCAAGATTTATTCGACTCCATTCTGGCTAATAAAATTAGAGATCACGTTGGATAACAAGGTGGCCCTTAGCAAAGGAGACCCACCATGAAATGTCTTTTTATCTTTACGAAGTCCATCAGAAGAAGTCATTCAGCCAGAACAATCTTATATGTATTCGTCTGTTTGTCGAAAAAATGCCAGCAGAAACTGTTTGGGCAGTTCGCGCCACAAAGGATTACTTTAATTTCTTTAGACTGCTTTGCTCCTGTCTGTCGCAATAGTAATTGATTTTTCTTGGATTTCTCCACGCTAATGTAGAATACGAGTTTATTTCACATTAATTTTAAATTAATCGTCCACCGTCTTTATTTGGCTTTCGGAATTAATGTACTCATCACTCATTACTTTCTTATGAAAAACGATAAAAATGAAATATATTGATCGTAACACATCCCTATACTGTCGGGTATCAAAGTTTAGTCGAAACTAAATAGTGTATGATAAACAATAAATGTATATCTGCTATGGGAACTACAATGCTTTTATTATTTTCAATATTCTTCTCAATTATGAACTTTGAGTAACTGCAACACGACTTCTAGAGAAAAGTGCAGTCTCATAAAACGCTCTATCTACACTGTATATCAAGAATCAGCAATTTTTATCTTGATTTTCACTACAGAATTCTAATGCTATTAATTCGGTGGAATAACACATATGTTAATATAACCTATGCTTTGAAATAAGAATTGTCAAAAAGGGTAATTTAAAGACTTTCAAGGGCGAATAAAATTAAATTATCTCAGAAACGGTAAATTTTAGGAAAAATGTACCTTCTTAGATTTTTTACTTGTCCAAAAACTGCTAATACAAGAAATATTAGTAATAGATTCGAGTCCTATACATTTTATCTGAAACATTTTCGCGTATTGTTAAAATGACGAGACATTGTAGGATTATAAAGCTAGGTGGTTATATGATACAATAAGAGAACAAATTCATATGAAAAATATCCGTTTCGTCTAACAATATAAAGCGTAGAAATTTGCATTTAAAAGGTCATTCTTATTCGTTCAGTTTTAGCCGATTTGCATCAGGATATGCCAACTTTGGATGGACAATCCCAATTGAAAGTCGATGACGGAACAGCAACCCTTCGATTGCTTTTTTACGCGGCAACGATATCCACGTGGCGGTGCGGCCGATAGAGAATCCCGGGATTAAATCAATGTACCGTGCACGCGATATGAACTCATCGAAACGTATGTAATGCGTTCATGAAAACGGTCAGGGGAGGCAACGTGCCGCGGATCCCGGAGATTTCAAAATTTGTTTTTGTCCTGTGAAATATGCTGCACTCGCTGGCCGCGATAATGGAAACGGAATTACACGAAACGATTATTTTAATTCCAGATCGTTAAAATCCTAAAAAACGATCTATTATTATTTATCATACCGCATTCACCCCGGTCTACATGTCCCGCATGTTCGAGAATCAGTCAAGGAGAAATCGTGAACACAGCATACATAGTACCAATGAAATGTCACACGGCAGTCGCACAGTGGTCCGGATCGAGAAATTCAGTGACATTTCGTTATAACTTTTGAACCGTTAGAGATATTGCAATTAAATTTTCACGAAAAATATTTTAAAAAATAGTCATTTTTAACTGTAGCTAAGTAAATATTTTTTGCACTTGTCAAACAATATTTTCTAATTACTTTTTATTGATATTTTCTTATAAACAAAATTGTTTAAATATAATTTTGCAAACTAATTACACCTTCCAAATATGTACTTTATATTCATGTTTCATACATGTAACGTTTTATGGAATACGTAAAATATAAATTCGAGAAAGAAAAGAAGAGTATATATTAATGTTAATTTTCAAATAGGTTAAAGAAAAAATTATATTAATTTTATTTAAACAATATTATCATTATTTAATTATTAATTCCTTCGCTTCGAGATCTAAATATTTACTTTTTTTTGTATGATTTTAGTCACATGTAGATATACATATAAAGATTGTCGTTAAAAGTAGTCTGTACAATATATCTTCGTTTGCTGCTGATCGAGAACACCATTATTATTATTATTATTAGGACATATTATTTTAAGACAATAAAATTTAAACAATTAGTTAAAAATGATTACAAAAATATATATATTTACAACGGAATTATATCGGTATATAGGAATAATTTGTTAATAGATTTTAGTGCAAATTTCATCCGGATATCTCTTATGGTGTTCAAGAGTCATCAAATTTCTCGATCCGCTAATATAATCATTCATAATTTACAAAGTGGTCAGCGAAAACTCACAAAGTGGTCATCGAAAATGATTCTTGTGGGATTATTTGAAAGAAATTGTACGGAGAAAATATTCCAATTTGTTAGAAAGCTAAACTAAATAGAAAGAACTTTGAACACTTTTCTTACTGCATAGAGCGTTATTTTTTAAATAGAGTATTTACATTAATTGATAGTAAAAGATACGATTTTTTATCATAACAGTCTGGTCTTCAATTTAAACCAAAAAGCAAGAGAAAACATTAAATAGGATCGTCAGGCATCGCATTAAAGAGGAGCAATTTTTGTCGTGAAAAAGAGTCTTCTGAAAATGTCGAACATTCAATGTTTATTACAACTATGTACTGTCCTGTTACGTCTATACGATACATATTATGCTTATGTTTCGATTAATAGCCACTTCACAAGGAACATTTCGCTCGGAACAACAATACTATTGAGACGCAACGTAATGCGAGACCCACGAAACGGTCTCTAGAATTTGACACCAAGTCCCAAAGAGTTCGACCACCCGACTCGACGAAATAAATTAGTCTAACAAGTCCCGTTTCACAGTCGAGCGGACCGTCCGCCGTCCGCGGTCCGCGCGTGGAGCAAATTATTGGGTTGTTCGGAAAGTCATTTCGTTTTTTTTTGTGAAAATGAAATACAATTTTCGTATAACGAACAAATATTTTATTAAATTACATATTGGCCAGTCTGGTCCAATACCTTTTGCCATCTTTCTGGTAGTAGCATGATTCCACGCTCATAAAATTTTTGGTCTTTTCTGGCAAAAAACTGATCGAGGTGTTTTTTGACCTCCTCGTTCGAAGCGAAGGTTTTGCCGTCTAAAAAATATTGAAGTGACCGGAACAAATAATAATCCGAAGGTGCCAGATCTGGAGAATATGGTGGGTGTGGCATTGTATCCCATTCAAGCTGTAAAAGCTTTTGGGGAGTGACCAAACTTGTATGAGGTCTCGCATTATCTTCGTGGAACGCTACACCTTTTCTGTTGAATAATTCTGGCCTCTTTTGTTGAAGTGAATCATTCAGTTTGTCCAGCTGATGACAGCAGACTTAATAATTAAACAAAAAAACAAAAAAATAAAATTTTAAAAGATTTTAAAAAAACTTTGCAAACCAGTTCTGGCACTGGCGTACCGTCAACACATCTTCTCCATACACATCGGTTAATTTCTTTCTGTCTTGAATAGCATTTTTACCTTTTCTATAGTAAAAAAAGTAAAATATGACGAAAATGCTGCTTATTGCTCTCCATATTTAAAAGGGCACCAACCAAAAACTGCTGCGTAGAATCAATTGGAATTTTTCACACGCAAGCCTTGCTGTATCAGCTCTCAAAACATATAACGATTATGCCGCTTAAGTTGGGTGCAAAAAAATACAATTAAATCCTCTGTCGGAAAAATCGAAATTACTTTCCGAACAACCCAATACATACCTACATTGTTATGGGAGCTTTCACAGTTCAGTGGATAGTTCGCAATGTAATTTGCTCCGCGCGCGTAGCGCGGACGGCGGACGGCCCTTTTGATCCGGAAACGACGGGACTTGTCCGATTTTTTCTGCGTTTTTCCGGCGCCATACATTTACAGTTTAAGACAGCGTCTGGACCGGTTCTACAGCTCACCCCCAATTTTCTCCCACTATTCTTTACCACCTCTATCACAGTTTTCACATCCTCAAACAGCATCTTTCCATTCTAGTCTACAGTCTTCAGCCTGTTCTCGAATAAGCCACAACTTTCACAGCCGTCTTACTTAAAATATCTAATAAGTTATTGTTACCACAATATTTTATACAGTTATTCCACCATTCATCAGAACACCTCATCCTTTATTATTAACCTAGCACGGTTTTAAGTAACCAAGCCAAGAGTGACAGATGTGAGAAAAGTCGAGTTCACCGATATTTTCCATCCACGTACGTACATACAAATACTATAGCAAACGTATAGTTATGAACTTCGCATGTCGGAGGATTGGTATTGATAGGAATTCAATAGTTGACAGTCTTCTGATAAAGTGCAAATAGGAAATAACTCGAAATATAGAGGTATGAAGAAGAGATATACCCGATTTCGAGAAAAGTCTAAGGAAAAGTCGACGATAATGGCATGTGGTGTTCACGGCCGTCGCGTCGCGTCTCAAATGCAAGTCTGACTTCTACAGTAAAGTCGCGATTCTTGTCAAACAGCCTGTATCCTGCACGGACAACTATCGCATACCGACATTATTTTTTAATGCCTGTGTCTGCCACGCCGACCGCACCGAGAGTTCAAAAGAAAGCCGAACGTAGAGAAGGTCAGCATGAGAATCGAGTGTTTGGGCACCTGACAACTATCGCATACGCGGTCGTTGACAAATATCGCGACTTTACTGTATTCAGATGCAGCTAAAACTCTGAACTCTCGGCTGCCGAATTACGGCACAAGTTCTTCCGAAAATACCCTACATGTAACAAACAGACTAAATGAAACGAAGGCATCGCTGAAAACTTGTCGATATCTTGATCTGAAAAGTAGCAAACAAAAATGATATTCGTATCGTTAAACTGATCTAAACTCGCCTAGTTCGAACAGATTTGATTCCAGAAGCGGTCCAGTGTTACGCTTGTCCTTGTCATTGCATGTGCTTCGAATATCTACTTAACACTAACCATACCACGACCGGTCAAACGACCGTTTTCACATTTTTTATTTTTTTATTATAGAAATTATTAAGATGTTTCCAAACAGAAATTATTCAATAAATTTCTTTATTTATTCACGTATTATTATCAAAATTGTGATAATTCTATAGGGTTTAAATGTGTTCTGTATACCGTGTTAGTTTGCGTAACAGTATTTATTTTAATAACGCAACTCAATTATTCTTACAATGTTTAGGACGACTTACTCGAGCGATTCTCAGATAACAACGACCCTGAGTCCCGGTCGTCTCGTCTTCTTATACTAAATGAATTTTAGGAGAAGGGGAAAATCTCTTACAACTAACGCTGTTTCCCTCCAGACCTTACGCACGTGGGGTTTTTCTCCCGTACGCGGGTGTCCGCTGCCCTTTCGTCGAAGGTCCTTCGGTCCTCCACGATTTATGGTATCCGTATGCGCTATTGAGGCGAACTAACGAAAGCTAAAACCTGGCAGACTCTGAAACTAAACAGTCTTCTCAAAAATAGCTTTGTCTAGTCACGCACACCATAAATTGTGTTCAGCTGTTTTTTACGCTTTCTAACGATTTCGAGTTTCCTCGACTGACCCCTACAATTCTAAATAAGTTCAGTCTTGTAATTTTTATAAAACAATGTATCGAGTCGTTAAGTATGAAACTTGACAAATAAAACTTATACTTAAACTTATACTTAACGACCTGATATATCCGGCACATTTTGTAGCCGGTGCGGTTAGTGTTAAACGCGTCGACGACACGAAATTGAATTACAAAATCAAGTTCGGCGTGGCTACGTTATAACGACGCGTTCACGGTACGAAGGAAGAAATCGAAGAAACCGGTTGAGCTGCGCCGAGTTGCACCGCGCCGATGCGATGGACAGGAAAGCGATTTGCGGGTGGAAATTCCGGAACGGCTTAGGCTAATAATATTAATGGATGCCGATGCGACAATGCCATTTGCGCGGAAACGCGGACGGAGGAAGTTTCGTCTGATACGAATTCGTAGGGGCGCGTAAGTACTCGAAGTAGATTGCGTCATGGTGGGAAAGACATTCCGTCGCTATGGAACCGAGTTCTCTGAAGCTAGAGGGGCGAGGAGACCAAGTGGAGAGGCTACCGAACGTTCAGTTTACCATAGTATCCCCCTCCCCCGCCAGTCTCCCACTTGCCCCTTTCACCACGATCTCCAAGCCTCGACCGGCAGGCACAACGTGCCTAAGCGCGAGCTATTAGAGTAGATCCCTGCGAATTTGCACGTGGTCGAAGTCACGGACGGTGAAGTTCTTGCGAAAGCAAATCCAGAGCAAATCGACTGCTTAATCGAGTGACGCGAAATTTGAATAAAGACTCTGGATTCAACGCAGGCTGTGCCTTTATTCCGCGCTTCGCCCACCGCTGGATTACATTATCATAGGAACCACGGCCAACCAAATGGATTATGTCTAATTAACTGTAGCTATGGCTGCCTCATAGATTGGACAATGTGTTGGAATCAGACGCAATAATGCGTCATTCAAACTTTTACTACTTTTTAATCGCTAATACTGTTGTTAAGACGCGAGTAACGTTTTTTCCTGCCTTCATAAAGCAATACAAAGGTTTACGGTACGGACGACTGAATTTGGCTATTTTTGAGAAGAACGAGCATCTGAAATGCCAGATGCCTTAATTGTCTTTTTCGCCGGACTTAGGAGGCCGTTTTATTAGGTGTTACCCTTGTTACCCTTTAAACCTCTTGATGTGACTCACCGTGGTGTTAGTTAATAAACGGACATCCTCGGCCGGTACCTGAGACGTACCGACGCACAGTGGTCCCAAATCCCGAAAAAGCGATCAAAACCTACGAAAATGAACTTCCTCCTAGGAGTTTGTAATTTTAGGGTTAGGTACAGTGACGATACGACCACCGAATGCCAGTAAGGAAAAAGGTAAAAAGTTTATTATACGGTTCAGTAGTCAGTTCAAAGTTAGCCTACGTTCGATGAGCATTTATCGCGCGCATTAGTAGGAAATTGAACGCCCCCTTCCAAAGCGCATAACTTTCAAAATAGCGCATCAATTTCAATTCTACAAATTGGATGCTGTTCCTGGAAGTAAGTAGAATGTTTATCTGTTTTTGTATCTCCAAAATTGTTAGTCGTTACGTTACACGATGGCAATATTCTTTGGAGAACGTAGAAGGTAAAACTTGATGCGCGTATTGTAGAAACGTAGACGTAAGTTAAAAGTTCCACGTCGTGCCATCCAAATTCCTTTTCCGACGTGTCGCTAATACATTTATCTTTCAAAATTTATAAAAACCAACTGCCGGTGGCTGCCTGTCTGCTCGTACGAGGGTAAACTTTCAGATCCATATATTTCAAGTATAAGGAAACTGCCGACAAAAAAAATGAAAAGTTTGTCTCCAGAAGTAGTAAAATTGTTGCTTTCGCCATTTGCACCTTATAAGGAAGGGCAAATGGTTACACAAGAAGATGGTTCCGAGGAAGAATCCGATATCGAAGATTATTCGGATGAATAAATATTATGTGCATATTTTACAATTATACTAATTGTTGATATACAAAGTGCAATTTTGTTTGTCATTTATACATTTTTATCTATCGACCACTCAAAACAAATCTAATGTGTTGTCTAAATTTTAATCGGCCATTTTGTGACCAAAAAATCATTTTCCAAGCAGGCCCAACCATTTTTTAATGTACATGTCCGCCATATTGGATCCGCCATATTGTTTTTTGGAATTTCAACTTCATATTCGTAATCGACGACCCCGAAAACCCCTGAGTACGAATTTTTGAGTACATTAAAGTACGTTTAGAGGTTTTGGCCGCTTTTTCGGGATTTGGGACCACTGTGCGACGTGGCGAACATCTGTAAACCATTTTCACCCCACCAGTACCTGGTGGGCGTGTTGTCAAAATGTTAAACATTTTTGGTGTACGCTCATTGGTGCATGATGTCTACGCCACATCAGTGAGCGGCACTATATATGCGTGGACCACGACACGATCTTCGAGACCATTAGAAACTTTGAATTAGAGACTTGTACATATTTGCACGAAGGGTAGCGCATTTTGACAGTTGTCAACAAGGTCTCCCCCTTCGCCTCGTTAAAGTTGTTATTTGTTAAAACATTGACTAGCGTTTGGTAACCTCTCCTTTGAGCCAGCGGACTCAGCGATCACTTATCATTTTTGACACTGAGCGACGCTACAACTGTGTCTTCTAAACATACCGGAGTAATACCAAAGTATTTAAAAACATCTCAATGATCACAATGAAATTTGACAATACATGCAACGCGATGAGCGTAAAATTAGGAGAAGTTTTTAGGGCTGTCACGTTGCTGGCAGTACAACGTACAGTCGGCCAGAAGCCCGCTTTTTGTGGCCAAAAGTCAATTTTTCAAGTTTGATGTATCGAAACCATTTTTACCTTATAAATTGACAAACCCTTTAAAATTCCCAAATCTAAAATATTATTCATTTCAGATGATTATGTGATGAAATACAGCGTTCTTGATGTATCGAAACCATTTTTACCCTATAAATTGACAATCCTTTAAAATTCCCAAATCTAAAATATTATTCATTTCAGATGATTCTGTGATGAAATACAGCGTTCGTGATGTATTGAAACCACTTTTACCCTATAAATTGACAACCCTTTAAAATTCCCAAATCTAGAATATTATTCATTTCAGATGATTCTGTGATGAAATACAGCGTTCTTGATGTATTGAAGCCATTTTTACCCTATAAATTTACAATCCTTTAAAATTCCCAAATCTAAAATATTATTCATTTCAGATGATTCTGTGATGAAATACAGCGTTCTAAAGACAAAATTATAAAATTCAAAGTAAAATTGAACGTATTCCATACCAATTTGGAATATCAGAAAACGGATTTTAATGGTGGCTTTATATGTGTTGGGAGGTGCACTTCAACTATATAGAAGCAAACTTTTAATAATTTAAACTTTTTGAAAGGTTTTAAACAGATGCTTACATATGCTTGTCATGATGATTGTTTTATATGAAAATTTAGTCATTAAAGAAAGTGAATATATAGGTTATAGCTGCTAATGTGCCTGCACGTTTCATTTTTATACAGATTTTAAGAACTAGACGCACGAAATATTCGACAACATATTCTTTATACACACATATTCTTCGCTTTCAGACAACATATAGAACCAGAATCAAAATATTCAGTATAATATTATTTCTTGTGATATTTTAGCTATACATATTAGGTATACTAAATGCGTTTTAATTCAATATGAACGTATTTTTAATTTTGGCCACGGAAAGCGTGTTTCCAAACCGTTGAGAGCATTGTTAACATAATTGTTTTAATATTTTTAATGATCCGACAAAAAATGTTTCCAACAAAAGTTGATCAGTGTTCACTTTCCTACAAATGCCAATACAAAAAATTTAGAGAAAAATTTTCTTTTTAGAAAAGATGAAGGTCACATCAATTTTTTAAATGTTAATATATGCGTGTCGGTAAAAAGGAGAGATCGCTATATACACATTACCAAATCGTTATAAAATAATACGCAACTTTTTTCGACACATTAAAATTTTTAATTGGTTTATCATATTGCCGTCGAGTGTAGAAACCATTAATTTCGCAAAGTTTGAAAATTCTCTATTTTTCCACATTTAAAGAAATTGTATGAATCGTCAAGTTATTGTATAAAATGCTGCGGACATGACCGACATAAAATGTTCGTTTCTCATCATTGATTAGTTGTTACATCGTGGGGTGTTGCAATTATTTTTTCCATTAGAAATATTTATAAGTTAACGAAAGTATATAGGACATCTGCGTGTTGCACTGGTCAAATTAAAAAGTGAGATCCGTTATTAAGTCAAATCAGCGTGAAATGGAAAACACGCGTAGCAGAAACTAAAGCGCGAATAATACCAATTGTTCAGGAATGACGACCATTGTAATTAACTGATTAACAAAGGTATTGAGTGGAAATATGGTACGTCCGCGTCAGTGAATCTCTGATCTAATTAAAATATTACAAATGTGTACGGACCATTTCTGTGATTTCATAATACATGCATACAAACTATATAACATATCAGCAAAGATAATCATATTAGGGGGGATACAATATTGTAATTTCCAAAAAATTTCGTGGATTTACTTATACAAGATTCAGTTTTATTGACTTATCAATGTGACCCGGAATGTGAACGCAATCATCACAAGCCTCTGAAAGGAAAATCCTCGACAACTGGCCGTTTCCTTCGTTCTAAAACACTCATCGACATGTTTGTGGGGCAATTTTCATGAAACAATTACTTCAATTCGATAGAAATTAGAAATATAGGGAGACCTCACCATCTACGGTGGATAGATTTCATGTTCTTCCCCAAACATAGTAAGTCGTAGATAGTAGCAAATATTATGTATAAGGGAGAGTTCTCGAATTTTAACCAGTGCCTAGATTAAACCTAACGAAGGAACATACCGAACCTAGAAAAATATTTGACAAAAAATAATATATATATGTATATACTTATACATAAAATATAATAAAAAAATTACATGTCAAATCTTGTAATATTGGTATGTTTGTATGTAAGTTACAGCCGTTAGACACTACTGATAAAACTGAAAATATTTTTCTATTGGAAAATATTAACAACGCTGAAAGAATGTATCTTTCCCATTAGATTAACAACGATAACGATAACAATAATCAAATAACAACTAAAATATTTAACATTATATAAAACTACGAGATTTTAATAAAGAAAACTATCGATTAAAATAAGTTCATGGGACGTTATCAAATGATCTGGTTGGATTTTCGAACGGAGACGACGACGCGTCGCGTCGCGACGTACACCTCAAGTTCGTTAATCATAATCAACTGTGGTCAAGTGAAACCGCAATTACAGAGTTTTATTGCGCAGTCATACATGCACAAATGTTTATACACACATAATAACGCATAACGAAATATCAAAAGTAATTAGATTTATGTATAAACCTATATATTTTTAATTGGACTTAAACCAATTTCATAATTTTGGGCACATTTGATATCTAAAGGAGAATTTCCTCATTTTAGGTAGCGATATGTACGTATTCGAATGCTTCATCGAACTCGATATGTTATTCTTTCATTCGAAATGAAATTACCATGCGGATACCATAACATAATTTTTTCAAGGCTTCTAATTTCAATCTGGAAATTTTCTTTATTATAAATTCCTTGATAAAGCGGAGCCTGAAAACTTGTTTGACTTGTAACGAAGGGTCCTAACAAACCGATTTTGCGAGTACTTAATTAATTATTTTAATGTTTAAGGACTTGGGCGTTAAATGTCGAAAATGAGAGCCATCCTAGCGAACATAGTCATTCGAGTGCGACAGAGTTGAAGTTACTCTTTCAGGAAGTTAACAAAGGACGCACGCTGGTGCTTCACTGCCTCGGCTCCTTGGACAGACTATAGAGCCTTTTATTTAGGCATCCTGCCTCGAGAGCCCTAATCGTGGACATCGAAGAATACTTGTAATAGATTTAAAGTAACGACGCAAATCTTTGTTTAATTGTATTTACGAGAGAACGTGGAACAAACCAGAGGATCAAGAACGAGACCAGGTGTGTAGCCACCTGCTGCTGACCCTAGGTACCCCCGAAATTCGCAGTGCGAGTTGCAAGACAGGCGAAACATTGCCGGCCGGAAGGCGGCGAGCAAGGGGTTTGTTAGACAATGCCGCCATTTCCGGCCACACACAGTTGCTTTGAATCGCTTCGTTTGTCCTGGACGCTCTCGAGAACGCACAGCTACAGATTAAATCGAAACACGTGTAAGAAATATACTGGGCCATGGATCTATAACGTACTCAAGTCACATTTTTCTATCGGGTTGGCAAGAAAGTAATGACGGTATTTTAAGGTGAAATAGAGAGCCCAATTTTTTAATCAAGCAATAAACTTTAACGAATAAGATATTTTCCCTTTTGTTCGATGATCTTTTGCCAAAAAGAATAAATAAGAAAATATTTTTTTGATTAATGTTCATCGTTTGAATAAAGAAATTCCGTTTTATTTCACCTTAAAATACCGAAATTAGTTTCTTGCTGCCCAATAGATTACTTTCGTAAGACGAATTTAAAAAATTGTTGATTTATTCGGTTACTTACTCGGAATCCATATTCTAAATTCTACTATCGATACGCCCGAGATACACTAAATTCTATTGATCGATACAAGGTGAGTATTCACATTAATTAATTAGTGATTACTGGACTGCGGATCTTTATGCATTTATGGCATTTAAAAATTCTCATAAAATGCTGGAATGTAAAATTCGATAGAATTTGGTATGATTTTTATTTATTCCAAATCTACAAAGGCTACTACCACTGAAAATAAAATTTTATTTAATTGCATTTTCTTAAAATTTAACTACAAAAATTGAAAATTTCATAAACATCCGCAGTCTAACTATTACAATTTAGTAGTGTTAAGACATTTTTTGTGTTTTAACAATTGTGGCTAAGATAACAATTGAAATTAGTTATTTAATTTTAATATTCATGTTCATGTAAAACTAAGTAAAACTAGCAGCGCATCGACCAGCAAGGCTCACAGAAAGAACGGGTTAATCGTGATTAGTCTGCGAACTTCATGCGTGCGTTACATTTGAGAATCAGCAACGTGAAGTCAAATAGAAACTGTAAGTGTACACATTGAGTCTGCTCGAGGTATTAGTTGTATGTAAGTTGCTCTTGGTGTTACAATGTTACACAAGGGTACCGCATATTTCTTGAAGGACCACCCAATTTATAGTTTGGAAAACTACGGACATTTGATACAGTTAATTCCATATATCATGATACATACAGGGTGTTCATTTGAAAACTTTCCAGCAAAATATCTCGAAAAGTATGAAAGATATTAAAAAAGTGTAAAACACGTGTTCAAGGATTTCGAGGGGGAAAGAGGGGCAGAGAGCGCAGTATCAGTTTTTTATTTAGATGACGTTTTCAAGGTAATTTGAAGGTCAACTTTATTTTTTCAAATGGAAACCTATATTTTTTATTATAGGATCTTATTGTACGTAAAAAGACCAGCAATTTTCGTATGATACTTTCTTTTATCCGCTCACTGATTTCGGAGATATTTAAAGAGAAGTAGACCGAGTCATACTTATACTGCGACAAAGTTTGTAATTTCTTTATAGTTATGACAAATTTTCAAAATGTTCTCCGTTGTTTTCTAAACAATAATACAGACGATTCTCAAATTCTGAACGAACATTTTTTAAGGTATCTGTTGAAATAGCTCTACATTACAAATCGTTGATGTTTTCCTGTTGTACCAGCATGTATCGTTTGAAAACAAAATTGTCCTCTATTGATCTCTCGCTTATGTTGTCTGTCTTTCAATATAAGATTGTACTATTACTTGTTGTTATTATTATTGTACCCGTATTATTGTTTAGAAAACAACGGAGAACATTTTGAAAATTTGTTATAGTTATAAAGAAATTACAAACTTTGTCGCAGTATAAGTATAACTCCTTCTACTTCTCCTTAAATATATATCTCCGAAAATTGCTGGTCTTTTTACGTACAATAAGATCTCGTAATAAGAAATATAGGTTTCCATTTGGAAAAACAAAGTTGACCTTCAAATGATCTTGAAAACGTCACACAAATAAAAAACTGATACTGCCCCCCTCTTTCCCCCTCGGAATCCTTGAACACGTGTTACACACTTTTTTAATATATTTTTAATATCTTTTCTTCATTATTTTAACCCTTTGAAGTCGGAGCTATATTAACTTCATAATTAAACATTTCTTCCGACCTAGAACAATCCCATTCTATATGATTTTTAAAATTTTATTTGTTTTCAATGATATGAAGTAATGTAATACCTCATGAAATTGATTAGAAACCAACATATTTAATCGTGTAAACAATGTTGCGAATAATGGTACAGGAATTTTTAGTGGCGCCTCAGAGTCACCATTCGAGTGCTAAGGGTTAACACGTTAACAGTCTTCCGTACAAGTATGCTGAGTAATAAATTTCCTTTCTGCATAAATCAGTACCATAGAAAACTGTTGAATCAAGTAGACGATGCTTTCAGTAACAAATACATTTTAGGGAAGATCATTATTTTGAAGTCAATATAAAACTTTCCAAAGGTTCCGTTATTTTAATAAAAATCATTGGGAGAAAAAGAGGGAGCCACAAACAGCCATTTGCCCCATTTCATTTAGTGAACGATCGTGATATCTTTCAGTCGTTGGAGACGGCCGCCAGTTTGCCCTTTTCTGGCCCTGGTAACCACGCAAAGGGGTGAATAGACAGAGGGGAAAAATCAGAGAAAGGGAGTCGAAATTGCTAACGACACACGCGGGTAACCGCGTTGACCCTCCACGCGGAGAAGTGCCGTCGTCGTGCCCTGTGCCGACAATTTCAAAGTGAAAAGGGCTGCAACGGGCCAGCTTTCTGCCATTGTCCTGCCGCTTTGCCTCTTCTCGCCCACTATTACTCATTTTACAGACCAAAGGAGGGCAAACGCTACTGCTTATTAAAACAATCACTCGAACAATTAGGGGCGACGTGTTTATCGAACATGTTTTTACGTGTCTTCTAATAAAGAATTTACATTTTCAGTGTTCTATTGGTTCACTATAATGATAATCGAACCTACTCAAGAATCTACTCAAGATTCAATATTAGATACAAATATTATTGTCTTCGTTCCGTATTATTAGCACTAGATTGCCTAAGGAAGTCATTTTGACTGCTTTTCAATTTCAATTAGAAAAACAATTATGTATATAATGACACAGCTTCTTAGAATTTTGTGACTTTTTGTACAACATATAAATGCGTTTATTAATCACTGTAGTTGCCTCCCCCTCCTTCATTTCCGGTATATATATATACAGGGTGGTCCACGCAACTTGCAACCCTATAACAACCTCCAAAGTATGCGTTGCACGGAAAAGTTTTGTATACAGAAGTTGCATGGTCTGAAGGGATACATTATGTAGTGAATGTATTTTTTTTACAGGTGGAAGCGTGTCGGAGATTTGAAGGTCGACTTTGTTTTTTTAAATGGAATACTATATTTTTTGTACCAAAATATGGAAGAATGTCAGATGCTGAGTAAAAAAGTATTGACCTTCGTTAGTCCTAAACCTAATAATTAACGAGTAATTGCACTTTATTTCCTGAACATTTTCTTCGCGTAATTTTAAGTTAGAAATTCAACCTTATCACAGATTTCCGCAGGACAGCTGGATGTTTACGTGGCAATGTTTATAAACGCGACGTCTACTTATGATCCGCAATCTCCTATCATGTCCGTAATTCGGTATCGAAGTTATCTTCGGTGTTTGCGCGTAATTATAAGGAAGATAAAAGCAAAAATGAAATTTTGTAATAGCGAACAACTTGACATGCTTTTAATTTATGGTGAGTGCCGTAAAAATGCAACAAGAGCTAAATCTATGTATGCCGAAAGGTTTCCTGAACGAAATCAGCCATCTCGGTGGGTATTTGATAGAATCTGTAAATCGCTTCGGCAAACCGGAAGTTTTAATGTTACTAAACGTAACGCAACGAAAACTGCCACTTCCGATGTAAATACAATTGCTGTCCTAGCATCGGTAGCAGAAAAACCCCATATTAGTACACGGCAGATTTCACGAGGTTCTGGCATTAGTGAAACAAGTAATAGATTGCATCACTGTATTAATGTCAATGGATATCGCTTCGAACACTTATGTTAGTTGCGATAAGCTACTAGGTCACCCATGTTAACAAACATTGTCACGTATACATCCCACTGTTCTGCGGAAATCTGTAATAAAGTTGAATTTCTAACTTGATATTATGCAAAGAAAATTTTCAGTAAATAAAGTGAAATTACTCGTTAATTACTAGGTCTAGGACTAACGAAGGTCAATACTTTTTTACTCAGCATTTGACATTCTTCCATATTTTGGTACAAAAAATATAGTATTCCATTTAAAAAAACAAAATCGACCTTCAAATCTCCGACACGCTTCCACCTGTAAAAAAAATACATACACTACATAATGTACCCCTTCAGACCATGCAACTTCTGTATACAAAACTTATCTGTGCAACGCATACTTTGGAGGTTGTTATAGGTGTGCAAGTTGCGCGGACCACCCTGTATATATACAGGGTGTTCGACAACAGGTGGGAGAAAATTTAAGGGGTGGTCCTCGACGATAATATAAGACTAAAATGAAGAATAAAAAAATTGCGATTTCGGCTTCGTTATTTATTTATGGTTAACCTCGTTCACTCTTGGCGAGAAAAAAATTTTTGAATTTTTTCGGGACAACACCTACGATTATGACACTGGCTAAAAAAATAATCTATGCTCTAAAATAATCTATATATATATTTCAAATCGATCGAACAACGGGGAAACGTGCCGCATCGAGCTTGAAATTTGTTAGTTTTAAACTTGATTTTCTCCATTATAGTACATCGTAAATATACATTTCTATATATCGTTGTATTTGTCTGTCCATGCTCTATAACTATATGCAAATAATAGGTCATCATTAAAAAAATGCACAATATTTGAAATTTCGAAAATTGGATTTGAAAGAAAGAATTTTTCAATCACTGTGAAAAATCACCAAGATTGGGAACGAACGTGATCGAATCACGCGTGATCCAGAAGTAGCAGTTCATGCTATCCCTAATCGTGTGCGTGCCTCGAGGCAAACGAAATTTAAACGGACATTCGTCGCTACACCCGTACCAAGTCATCGTCTCCCTGCCCATTTTGGAACTTCAACTTCATTATCTGAATGGACAGAGAGATGATGACTTGGTACGGGCCTAGCGACGAATGTCCCTTTAACACTAGATTGCCTAAGGAAATCATTTTGACTGCTTTTCAATTTCAATTAGAAAAACAATTATGTATATAATGACACAGCTTCTTAGAATTTTGTGACTTTTTGTACAACATATAAATGCGTTTATTAATCATTGTAGTTGCCTCCCCCTCCTTCATTTCCGGTATATATATGTGTTATACCTGTATTGCCCAAAAGCAGTCATTTTGACTACTTGGGAAATTTTAAATAATCAAATAACTTTTATTATTGAATCGAGTAAATTTCTTATATGGCCAGTTCGGCTCTGGATTGGAATAACAGTTTATATTTTTTTGATTATCGTCACACGATAACATACAAGTTCATGATAAATTGTCGATTTGAGCATATACTTGATAAGTTGCAGTTGTTCGATAACTAAAGTAGTACTTGTTATTCGAATCTTTATGCCAGGCCTGCCCACGCGCCTCGTTCCCCTTGAACGCGCTATGTATGACTGTAAATAATATTAAAAATATTAAAAATTAATTTTAAACAAATTTCTTTCACAATGCAGTCATTTTGACTGCTTTGGGGCAATATAGGTATATACTAAGTTTCAGTCTTTCTAGTGTTAATTACGATATAATAATATTCTGCTATTCTACAAACGTTTAAACAAAATGATCTACTGTGTGTTTTATATTACTTCAATTAAATTGTAGTTTATGCATTCACACATGCGCAAAATAAATTTACATATTGTTTACTGGTTACGCGAGCTTGAAAAAGCTAACCATTAAATTTTATTAACGTGATATTCGGATTAAGCACAGTTTGCACGTGTCTAATCGAAAAATTATCCAAAGGACGTATTGAAAACATTGTACATATGTGTAGAGTTATGTTCAGTGTCGCCAGATCGAGGGGAATACGGTTTACCCCCTCTTTAATGATCAGATTAATACGGGCTTAGTGGGGGATGTTGAAGTATGCTCATGGTGCTGGAGTGGGGTAGTGGAAGGGGAAAAAGAGGAGAGGAAAAATCGACCAGTTTTGGTCAATTCTGGCGATACTGGTCATGTTTTCCTGTTACATTTTCATTTCTTTTATCCCTTCAAATTTAAAAAAATGTTTAGACTTTTGTGAATAATTACAGAAACTTCATGGCATATTGTTATCAGTAGACTGGTGATTTTTATGCAAAATAAAAATTGTCTGGATTTATTGAGAGATACAGGATCAACGCTTACATATATTTCTTTTCTTAATAATTTCCATAAGTTGAAAATAATACAATAGTAAAAATCGTTTCACTGTTTTGCATTCGATGTACATACGTATGCACCTATTTTTTCCATGAATGCATAAAATCTGCAGGTCAGTTATCATGAACGTGATCAAATTCTCTGATCGTGATAAAATTCTACAGAAAACGAAGACACGATTCGCCTTCTTCGAGGTACGGTTAAATCGGTTTTTCTAGACCGTTATTCGCATGAAATATTCAGAAAACACGTATGCCTCAACTCTTTCGGCATACAAGTACCACCGTCTCTAGGTCTTGCAAAACTAATAACTTTAATGAACGCCCAGACGCGGCATCTTCTTTCGCGAAAGCCACGGATAAGAAAGATATTTGCATGAAGCACGTCCGCATGTGAATTCGTGGGGACGCATTCGAAGTAGATTGCGCCCGAGCTAGCGAGACATCTGGTGCTCTTCTTGGGTAGGTAAGAAGGTTGGGTCGGTGTCGTGCTATTGACGAGGTCACGGGGTCAATAATATTTCAAGAGAGTGCATATAATTTTCGGAGAAATTTTGATCAAGATACAAATCAACAATCAAATTCTACAAAGTAGATTTACAATAACTTCGGCTTGTTGCACCAAATTCTGAGAAAAAGTAATCGTTTTTGTTTAGATAAAAAAACTAGAAACGATTGAAAGATGAAAATACAAACAGAAGGTAATTATAACGATTATAACGATTGTGTATTGAATTGAAAAGTGTCTATAAACTTTATTATGTTTACTTATAGTAATATCTAGATTTTCACAATAGAGAAGAGCATAAACAATTAAATCCACGCTTATATTAAAATGCGCTAAAAAGGAGAAAATAATTTTTTTAGACATTAGTGACTGTAAATAAAAGCGTGAAGCGCTAAACTATATTGACGTAATCTTCGTGGATGCTCCACGCTTTTATTTATAGTCGCTAAGGTCTAAAAAAATTATTTTCTCCTTTTTAGTGCATTTTAATATAAGCGTAGTTTTCAAAGGTTTTTTTACGTATTTTTCTATTTTATACTTTCTAGTCTTTTTATTTTTAATTTGTTCTTTTAATATTGCATTGTCATCCAGTTTTCCGCTACGTTTAAAGTTTCAAGTCTCTAGCTCATCGGGAAGTGGTTCAAAATTCGATTACAAGATTTCACGCATACATATTTAAATAACTTTCTTCTCCTAGACGCTCAATTTTTAAAAAAATTTGTTTTTTAATATTGCATTGTCATCCAGTTCAGGGCTATGTTTAAAGTTTCAAGTTTCTAGCTCATCGGGAAGTGGTTTAAAATTCGATTACATGATTTTACACATACAACAACAACACGGAAAGCTAATATAAGCGTGATAATAATAATAAAAACGTGGTAAAATAGAGAGCCTTCTTGCTTGACGATATAACATTTCAAGCGTAGAAAACAACGATGCAGTTACATGAACAATAATTTATTGGTCATTAACCCTCTATTGCATTCCGTTCCCAATTCGGGACTAGAATTTCAAATGTTCCTGAGCATGTTGGTTCCAAGTGGGCACATTGCGCTTATGAATAAAACCGCATATACAGGGTGAGTCCGAAGAAACAGAACACCTAAATATCTCCGTTAGTTACACTGTTTGAAGGGCCACATGTAACGGTGTAAGGGAAAAAAATTTCAAGGTCATTTTTTTATGAGATTTCAAGGTCATCGATGTTTTTTTAAATGAAATGATATATCTTCGTTAACGTAATGTTGTAGCTGGCAAAATAACGAATTCATCCATGTAACACAATACGACCTACAAATTGACTTCAACCCAGAAAAATGGAATAAATAAAATTCAACGTGTAAGATTCATTTGCTTTATTTCTGTTACGCAAAATGTTCAAAAATATTCCCTCGAGCTGCTATACATTCAAATGTATCGCAATACACAACATAATAACAGATTCGGTGTTGACAGGAAGACATTTATGATATACCTTCACCTATGCGTTCGTAGAGAATCGTGTTTATCAACGACTAATTACTTGGAAGACCTTTTTGCTATCAGATTTCCACTGTTTCTAAGATTTCTAATCTGTCGGTTTATCGATGAACGTTTCACAATTTGTTACTCGAAGGAAGATAAGATCGATATGATTTTCATTTATGGAGAAAGTCGACAGTGTTTAAGAGAAGCAGCGCGGTTGTGCAAGGACCGATTTCCTAATCGTAATTGTCCATCAGTTTCCGTTTACTCCAATTTGATAAATAAATTACGTGAAACTGGTAACGTTGAAAATAAAAAATGTACGAAGGTGAAGACTGTAAGGAATGAAGCAAACACAATTAATGTTCTGGCAGCAGTGGATACAAACCCTCATGCTGGTACGAGGCAAATCGCACGAGAAAGTGGCATTAGTCAAAAATGTGTGGTGCAAATACTCCATGAACAAAAATTTCACCCCTTTCACCTATCAATTCACCAAGAACTTCATGGTAGAGACTTTGTAAATCGTGTAAACTTTTGCCAGTGGGGATTGAGACAATTGATAAACGATAGAGCATTTTTTGATCAAGTATTATTTACCGATGAAGCTTCGTTTACGAATCACGGGCAGATAAATTTAAAGAACATGCATTATTGGTCATCTGAAAATCCGCGGTGGTTACGGACAATCGACAAACGAAGACCATGGTCCGTCACTGTTTGGTTGCGGAATTTTAAACAACCGAATAATTGGACCTCGCTTTATCACCGGAACATTAAATGCAGAAAAATACATTGCATTTTTACGAGAATCGTTACCAATTCTCCTGGAAAATACGCCCTTGGACATTCGTGAAGATACGTGGTATCAACATGACGGATATCCAGCCCGTTCTTCCCGTGTCGTAACACAATTCTTGAATAACAAGTTCCCAAATCGTTGGATTGGACGTAACGGACCCGTATTATGGCCAGCTCGCTCACCAGATCTTACACCCCTTGATTTCTATCTATGGGAAATACTGTTAGACGATGTTTATCATGAACCACCAACCACTGTAGACGACATGAAAGAAAGAATCGTCAGGACTTGTGCGTCGATTCCCTCAGAAATGAATTACGCAGCAGTACGTTCTGTAACTTCACGGCTAAATGAATGTATAGCAGCTGAAGGGAATATTTTTGAACATTTTGCGTAACAGAAATAAAGCGAATGAATCTTACATGTTGAATCTTATTTATTCCATTTTTCTGGGTTGAAGGTCATTTGTAGGTCGTATTGTGTTACATGGATGAATTCGTTATTTTGTCAGCTACAACATCACGTTAACGAAGATATATCATTCCACTTAAAAAAACATCGATGACCTTGAAAATTTTTTCCCTCACACCGTTACATATGGCCCTTCAAACAGTGTAACTTTGTCCTAAGAAGTTTTTTTGTAGAACGAAAAGTAACGGAGATATTTAGGTGTTCTGTTTCTTCGGACTCACCCTGTATATCAACTTCCCATACAGGAACAACAAGAGCAGTCATAAAATGGAATAAATAAGATTTTCTAATAAAATTTAATTATTTATTTCATGACCACACGCATTTTTAAGTACACTAACAGCCATATATATTTTTTCAACTGGCCATTAAAATTCACGCAATAGAGAGTTAACATACATGATTATACGCAGGAAGTAGTGTTATTATCTTCTATTTCAATCGACTGTCAGTACTTCTTTATGATTTGTCCAGAGATTTAAGTTGTGATGGGGAGGAGTAGAAGCGAGGAGGGAGGGGGGGATTTCTTCAAATGTTGGTAGATTGTTGTACGATATTAAACCGTTTGCATCACGAGATAGAATAAAAAATTATTCCCATATCATGAATTCGTTTTTAGTTACATTTAACCCCCTCAACACGATTGGTACGTAGCTGTTTAGCTATTTATATCCTAGCAATTATAATTATAACTCATTGTAAAACACTGCGAAAAAAAAGATAGAATATTTACACAACATCTTTTAATTTCATTTTCTATGCTAGCGATTGCCTACACAATCCATGTAATACATGCATACATATGTATAACATGATATTGTAGATCTCATCCGTCAAGAAAGAGGTAACAGATAAAATTTTTATTAAACTCGGAGCATGAACTTTTCCTGAGTTAAAGTTTTGTTCCATGTAGTTAGAAAATAAATAAAGGTCATTCGATAGAATCATGTACGAAAGTGTGATTCATTTTATTGCCCAGTGTGGACAATTATGCTTTCGGAGAAGCAAGATTAATGTAATTGTACGAGGCACATCTGTCCGCTGATAATTGAGACATCTTATGCCGAAGAGAACTTGTTTTCCGTGCCTGGAATCCCTTCAAAAAATGGTGGTCCATGCAAACGCTTAATGTATATAAAGGACCAGATGTCCTGCCACCTCGGCGCAATCAACCTCGAATGTTTTCTCCAGAATTCACATGCGTCCATAAGAAACTCTACTTCGTCTGTTTCCCTCGGATCGATAAAATTAGACTTTTAGAATTTTTAAGCGATAGAACTCGAGACACAAATAGAAATGAAATGATTCTTAAAAATTTTGCACTCTACATATACAAACAATACGATAAATATCGTCTTCAGACAGATATCGTTCTCTGTAGCATCGTTATTATGTTACTAGAGTTCACAAATTTTGGTTAATATTTTTTATTCTGAGTTAAAACTGGCCAAGTTGAATTAACAATATTTCAAAAGCAGAAAGGTCATGGTAAAGATAAAATATTCATACTTTTAGATATAGATATACGGATATACAGTATATTGTTTTCATGAAATTTTTCACAAGGCAAGCACTGCTAAAAACAATGTTAGTCCCTTGTCATGAAACAAGAACTCTTTGCCTGAAGGCTAGTAAAGGCCGTGTTACGGTGATGCTATGTACGAATTCTACAGGTTAATATCAAAATGCTGAAATGTTTCAAATGTGCTAATATTATACGAGTGCTATGTCATTTTTAGGCAGAGCTCAGACAAATGCTTCGATGAATAGAACTGCATCTATTTGATTGGTTTAAGAATTATTTATCGCATACTGCTTGTGAGGATTTAAATGAAAAAGCTGAATTGAATAAAATTAAATTTTCTCACCTAATGTTACGAGCATAATAAACGCGACCATGGGTCGTTGAGTGATTGAATATTTTAAACAACTATACACAAAAGATTTGTTTTGGAAATTTCTGCATAATCACAGATGAAGTTACGAACAAAATGTAATTGGAATTTATAAAAAATTAAGTTTAAAAGACTATTGTAATATAGTAGTGTAATATAGTTGAGTGATTGAATATTTTAAACCACTATACACAAAAGATTTGTTTTGGAAATTTCTGCATAATCACAGATGAAGTTACGAACAAAATGTAATTGGAATTTATAAAAAATTAAGTTTAAAAGACTATTGTAATATAGTAGAAAACGCCTGGTTGGACGTAAAAAAACGAAAAACGGAATAGAGCTAAACTTTTGCTGCATCAAATATTACAAGAAAATGAGGAAATACAATAAAAATCAGTTGAAAATAGCATAGATGAAGTAATTGACAACGATTGTGATAAATCTCGCGTAACAGAGTAGTACCGATTCGATAAAAATTACAATAATTGGCCACAACCTTCCGATGAAATTATTTTGCAAAACGTTTTAAATAATAGCCCAGAAATTAGTAATGAATACTATTGGCAGCGATAACAAAAAGATACCATGTGTGTTTCGAGGCATTTACAGCTTTAGATTACAGCAGAATTAGTTATTAGAATAACTTTTTTATAAATCTACCAAACAACCTGATTTTTTTATAATCAATTAGAAGCATTGGTTTACGAAATGATATGCAAAAAAGATTTTTTCCAAAAATTACAATTTACGAGGTTACATGCAAAACTAAAAAAGGCATTTTTTTAAACTTTTTTACTCGGGTCCTTAATGAAAATTTAAAATATATGTTTTGTACATCTATGTTAGTTACACGCATGCTGAAAAGTTCATCGAAACCGGTTGACGAAGGAAAAAACGACGGGCATCGAAAGATGTACGATTCTGTGGATTTTAAGCAGAAACTGATCAAAGAAGAACAAAACATTAGTTTCTATTCGATTTTGTATTCTATGCACACAGTTATCTAGAAATTTATATTTATTTTACTTAATATAGAAATTACTAAATATAGAAATTTGTATTTATTTTACTTAATATAGAGATTACTAAATATAGAAATTTGTATATATTTTACTTAATTTCGTTTTAAGTATTAAGTCAAATTGATAGCTAACCGCATGCCGTTCCGTTATGTGAAAATTCTGTTATGCAAAGACTATTGTCCCTCAATTAATTCATATAACGGAGGTTCTACTGTACTACTATATTTAATCTGATAAAGACTCTTGACCACGCGTCAGAGTATGATAGACGTCAGAGTATAGTTGACGCTCGGTCGACGCGATCGAGTCATCTGTGTTCGAAGTTCTCGTTATAGGCATGTCAAATGCACGTTTGGGTTCGGTATAACTATCGCATAATCGGTACTAAGCAAAGCTGTAATTCGCAAGAGGTTGCTTATTATCACGCGTGGCAAGGCGGTCGATTGTCAAGAAGAATAACGAGCTTCCCCATGGCGAGTAGAGAAACCATGGACGACCGGTATCCGCGGCGTGACGCGACGCGAGGCGGCGCGACGGCTCGTTTCACGGAAGGTCGACGTCGCTTGTCCGGCCGAAGCTTCTTTCAATGAATGTTAAATTGCTGCGGAGTCATTTCCATTTGCTGACCAGTTCAGCACAGTCGAGTCCAGGACTTTACCGGTGCTCCGAGCAGATGTCAAGCCGACTGTCAGCGACCGGTTAACATATAGCGCCCTTGCATGCAACCTGCCGACGTTTCTGCAACATGTAAATTTTCCTCGGCGACGTACGCGTAACTTTAACTGCCAGAGACTACCGGTCGCCAGAATAGATGCGAGTTTGCATCGCGATCAGGTTCGAGTTTGAGTTCGGGTTTGAATTTGAATTTGGGCTCAGGTTTTGGTTCGAGGCCCGATTCGGATTCGACTTTAGATTTAGGTTTGCATTCGAATTCGATTTCACAGCTTCATAGTTTCATAGATTCATTAGTTTCGCAAAAACAAAGCCAGATATCCTACCAACTTCATCTTTATGTTGCTTTCTTTTTTCAATGTTACAATAGAAACTATAAAAAATAAAGGAGATTCGATACTCACGATCGGATACATTAACAATTAGGTACAATTGGGAAAAGGTAATTTTATAGGAAAAAAAATAATAATATTAAAAATTTAGATATTTAGTAATTTCTATATTAAGTAAAATAAATATAAATTTCTAGATAACTGTATGCATAGAATAAAAAATCGGAGAGAACCTAATGTTTTGTTCTTCTTTTTAATGAAATTAAAGTCAGCTAAGTTGCATAATTTCTTCAATATACAGTGGGTGTACAAAGTATTCGATCACCTTCTAAAATAGAATAACTTTTTTATAATTGTACCAAACGACCTAATTTTTTTTATAATGAATTAGAAGCATTGGTTTACGAAATGATATGCAAAAAAGATTTTCCAAAAATTATAATTTACAATAGTATGTACTCACGAGTTAGGAAGCTTAAGAAATTTGAAAGATACCTCTTATAAAAAAATTCTTAAAAAGTTATTTATTGTGTTGTGCATCTTTAAATATGATTTTGATGTCCTCTTTACCTATATTTGAATTTGCATTGCGCACAAGAAACAGAAAGTGAAGCTATTCTTTACGAAACTATCAAAACTGAAACAGACATCATGAATGTAAAATGTAGCTACGCAAAAAGCATTCTATAAACATCATCTTATGACACATGTGTTCAATATCTGAACAATCAGAAAATGGACATAGCAAGAAATGTCAGACACGTCAAACGTTAGCTATTTAATAGAATATGTCTCTTACGAATTTTTACAATCGTTTTTTTCTGAATGAGAGTATTATCGAAAACATTTTATTACACAATTCCGACACATTTTTTCACGCGGAATCGTCTTCTTTCTGACTCTAGCATGAAAGGAGAATAGGCCTTCGAATAGGGAAAACCAAAAAACGTATTATTGTTATAATAATATAACAATCGCTGATTAGCTACCTAACCGAAATCCTGATCCGCAAAACCGTTGCATAAGGAAACACATACATATACCCTGAAACTATGCTAAAAAACGCAGAACAACAGAAATCGATGATCAATTTAACCACCTTTCATCACGGCTCTGGCACATTAAATTGCCGTCAATGACAGATGAAGACAATGGTAAGTATCTTTAAAAAAAACTTGTTCTAAACACAAAATAAGTAATTTTTAAAATTTGTGTGTACAAATGCTAGTATGGTATAGGTATAGTATAGTATATCATGCTATAGGCTTTTTATTGTATTATTATACGATATGAGTTAAAACAAGTAATGAAACAATACAAACCAATATACGGAAGTAGTAATAAATGATAGTCTGATCTGTCTAATATTTCCTGTGAGGCTCGAGTTTGTATCTAAGGTGATTGAAATACATACAGTGAATGTACTAAGTATTCGCAAACCTTTTAAAAACTAATAACTTTTCTATAATTGTATCAGACGATCTGATGTTTTGTAAGCAATTAGAAACATTGGTTTACCAAATGATCTGCAAAAAAGATTTTTCATAAAAAAGGCATTTTATAAACATTTTTATTTGGGCCTTAATGAAAATTTAAAATATATGTTTTGTGGATCTATGTTAGTTATACACATGCTGAAAATTTCATCGAAATCGATTAACATACATACGAGCTACAAGCGGTTAAAAATGGTGAAAATCGTAGTTTTATACGATTTTTGATCAGTTTCTGCTTAAAATCCACAGAATCGTACATCTTTCGATGCGTGTCGTTTTTTCCTGCGAAAGCCGGTTTCGATGAACTTTTCAGCATGTGTATAAGTAACATAGATCTACAAAACATATATTTTAAATTTTCAGTAAGAGCCCAAATAAAAAAGTTTTAAAAATGCCTTTTTAATTTTTGCATGTATCCTTGTAAATTAAAATTTTTAGAGAATATTTATTGCATATCATTTCGTAAACCAATGCTTCTAATTGATTATAAAATATCAGGTCGTTTGGTACGATTATAAAAAAATTATTAGTTTTTAAAAGGTTTACGAATACTTTGTATACTCACTGTATACAATTGCGATTTTCAGTATGTTAATGTGCAAGTAAGGTACAAAGAGTTTATGGAAAGCTGGTATCACAATTATGGGTGACAATTTCTTATTTCCATTATGACAAATGAAAAGTAACAAGACATTGTTTTGTGTACGTAAAATATGTATAATATGTACCTCCTAGCCTCCCTATTTCATCTTAAAACCCTCGAGAAAAATTCTAGAATTAATAGGAGGGTGTGGTGTGGTGAATGGAATGTAGCCAGTAATAGGAGATCGTGAAAGAAGAATAGGTTATGGAAAAAGAATCGCTGGCAACTAAAACACTCATAAGCAGATCGATAGAGATCGCCTTGAGTCACTCATTTGTCTTCTCTCGTGGTTGACATCCGCGAATTCTACTTGCAACCTGTTGCATTCTATCTCGTTCACCCTTCCTCCGTGGCTGGATAGCACCCCCTCTCGTCACCCTCCACGCCCCAACTGGCTCCATCTCCGACCCTTGGCTGAGTCCAGAGGTGTAAGTGTATCCTGCGCTTTAAAATCTTGCCCCGTGTCGTTCCAGCACCGTTTATAATCGCCCCAAGGAATTCCTACATATACTCGAGTACGCTCAGCGAAAGCGAAACTTGCGGAGCATACCTACCAACCTACTTTTAAATCTGCTTTCGAAACTCAGGCACAATGTAGACCGATCAAGCGACAGCACCGAGACGAACGCGATGAAATCACGACGCTCTGTTCGCTCGCAATAATATCATTATTTTGTCACAAAAGATTCTCGCATGCTTTCCTGTTTCTCTATAGGCTGGATAACGTAACTTGAATATACCATCAATAATAATGTGTGCACTATTTCCTTTTAGATTAAGACGTCTCGACATTAAATGGGATATTGACATTTTTAGTGGCCGAAATTTCTATAAAGTCATCATTATATTCATAGATATTTGAACAATATCACCATTCTTGTTGATTTATCGTATCTGGTCATGTGCCTTGTTGACACTCGGATAGAGAGACTACGCACTCTAGACCGCTCTGTTCACCATTTACGGTTGTTTTAATTTTTTTCTGCGCGATGCAGTACGCAAGTGCGAAGTTTCTATAAAGTCACTTAGCGTTTCTCTGGTTTCTGAGCAGAAAACTACGGAAAATTTGAAACATTCTAAAAGTATTAGTTTTAGAAGTCATAGAAATCCTGTTGCTTATCATCTGATTCGCGTGTATTAGAATGCCGAGAGGAAAAGTGCTAACAATTGAAGAAAAAGCGTCGATCGATGCTTATAAAAACATGGGCTGCTTTAATCGTGCAATTGCTAAGAAAATTAATCGTTCGTATACCGTGATTAATAATTATATCAATTTACGCGAAAATTACGGAAAAAATCATTTTAAAGGTGGTAATAAAAAATTGTCGGAGAGACAACAGTTGTTATTAATAAGGTCTGCGACTAAGGAAAGGAAAAATGCAGCACAATTTCCAGCTGAATTGGAGCTTCCAGTAACAACAAGACGCGTGCAACAACTTTTAAATTCTTCTGGGCAATTTGCGTGGACAAAAATACAACGTAAACCAGGCCGAAAAGAAGTACATAAATAGGCCCGTCTTGATTTCGCACGGGCACATATGTCCTGGACGAAAGAGTGGGAGTCTGTCATTTTTTCAGAAGAGAAAAAATTTAATTTGGATGGGTCTGATGGCTGTAAATATTATTGGCATGATCTGAGAAATGATTTCCCTAATGAGAAAAGTTCCCTAATGATATGGGCTGCGCTCAAAGCTGACAAAAAACTCCAATGTGTTACATAAATCACAAAATGAATTCGGAAAATTATACAGATTCGTTAGACATGGTTCTAATACCCTTTACAGAAAATATTGAAGATGACAGTTTTATTTATCAGCATGATAATGCTGCGGTACACGCGTCGAAGCACACGAAGCAGTGGCTTCTTGAAAGAAACATCAATGTTTTGCCATGGCCTGCTTGCTCTCCTGATAGAAACCCTATTGAAAATGTTTGGGGTATCATTGCGCGACAAGTTTATAAAAACTGAAAATAATACAACTCCATTAGCGAACTAAAGGATGCGGTGAATGAAGCGTGGACGTCTGTTAAAATAGAAACGCTACAAAAGTTAGTTTCGTCGATGTCCAATCGTATTTTTAATGTAATTCAAAAAAATTGAGGTTACGCTAGACATTAAAATAGAAATAATAAAAAAACAATCGTTAATTTCAACTTTATCCGTCTAAAACGAAAGTGACATTATAGAAATTTCGCAGTTTGCTCCGCGTAAACTTATATTTTTGTTTTCTTTTATCGATAAATGTTATTATGTTTTCAAATCGGTGTGTACGCTTTCTTTATGTAATCCCGAAATGCTACCACATACAAATTTTTCATTGGTATGGTATAATAATAAGAATTCGTTACAAAACACAGTGACTTTATAGAAATTTCGGCGAGTGTAGATAAGGTAACCTTTATTCATTATGATTGAAAGTTTCACCAATATACATAGAATGGTAATCTTAAGGCTATACAAAACGAAATTTGAAGAACTTCTATAGCTTGCATGGTACGAAGAGTTTTCGAAATCGTAATATAGCTGAAATGCGGATAATAAATTGTTTGATTTAAAATGCAGCTAAAAAAACCGTGTTTGTATGCGTATTGTTATGCAAACAACCAAACTTACATTCAAAATGAGAATGTGTTCAGTAGTCTTCCATCTTTAATTCTCGCACGCTCTTTAAAACTGATTACATAAATAATATCATATTTCAAACAAATACATCACATTGCAACACAACAACAGAGAAACAATAAATTTTGCAGTATTGAAAAGAGAAAATGAATGAATTAGCACCCGACTAGTATCGGTACGAGTCCTAAACTGCTTAATAAAAACACCAAGAAGTTAAACAAGAATTTTTCAAGATATTTCTACATTGCTGCTACGATCTTTTTAGAACGCGAGTATTTATGAAATAGGTTATGTTTGGACTGCATATTTAAAAACAACCTGTAGGTAACATTTAGGTAACATCGATAAATCAATAGACAAATTCTATGATTTAATCCCTTGCCTTACAATATCGAGTCAAACTCGTGACGAAGATTCCGAACAGAGTCTAATAAATATGTATGCTATTAATTTCCTTTAAATGGAAACAAAATTCTATTTTGGTTTTGTTAATGTACAGCTATTGGAGTACAACATATAGGTGTACAATAAGTATAAAGTATCTCCTTTTTTAGAAAATTAAGAATTACAAAAAAATGTTTAATCACTGAAATCGTAAAATAAATCGTAGGGCAAGGGGTTAATTTGGCTAAAATGAAAAATAATTTGAGAAAGAGCACTATTGCTTTCTGTACTGTTAGGTAATATTTATTATGCGTATATCTGTTCGATTTCACAGAAGACGAGTATCCATTGAGGCATCGAGTACCAGCGCAGAGCTCTAGGATGCCACGAAAGCAAAATTTACCTTGACTCGATTCGAAATGTAAACGTATCCTCGGATCTTCGCTTGTGATAACGTACCATACTCTAGTTCTCTGTATTAGCTGTTCTCGCAAAACTGCTTAATTAGTGAACGCTCTGTGGTATTTCCACCAAATTAACGTCGCGTGAAAAAACCTGACTTATCGATCATTTGTCTTCTTCGCATTACCTCGAGTAATCTCATCGAATATTCTTCTATCAATGCAATTAAAAAATGTTGTAACGTAAAGAAAAGTAAATCTAACAAAGATACAACCAACTGTTGTTAATGCGGTTTATTCAATGAATCTTACATTTTACCGATTTTTCGACGTAGTCCCTTTCTACTATTATGCATCTGCTGTATTATGTATTTCGTTAATCTTTTGACACTAGCAACGAAGAATTCTTCATCTTGAAGCGGGGGTCGTGATCTGAAACGTCTATTGAAAAAAATACACGTGTAGACCGATTATAAGTGTAGACGTAATCAGATAATCGAATTTACACGTGTTTCGAACATCGATTTTTCCTCATTCTTACATATTTAAATACACGTATAATAGAAATATACAGATATCCATGCAAAGTAATGTCCGTGTATTAAAAATAAAAATGGCACGACTCAGATCCGGATTCTTTTGCGACACCTGTATGAGTGCATATTTACATACACATGTCTCTGAACTACCTTTGGACAATTGTGTGTTTCCACTTGTTCAGTTCACATAACAACAGTCGTTGGTAATATTTGCTGATTCATTTACTTTACAATTTAAACGATCGAATCGCTCGTAAAAATGATACAATTAATACAATTTATAATTTATTGTTGAGTGGATTCAGGAGAAACATGTCACACATGGCTTCATAGTATTTTATACCAAAAGTTTCATTTCTGACCACCGTTTTTAGAAACTGCAATTTAGTCGGCTCTGTAATCGCTGATTGATTTATGCAATTTCGTCGATGTTGACATTTTTATTACGAAGATCGCCACGACCAATAATATAATTAGAGTTAACAGTCCGTCCCCGTCCTAAACATCAATTTCTATGAATAAATTGGACTCTGTTCTTCTTCCTAGAGCGAGTATTCCGAATCACCTATCCACCTACGCCAGATCTGCGAGGATCTCGGACCGGAGTAGTGAAAGAGGACTACGAATATCAGATAGGGAAATTCTGTTCCGTTGTTTCTCTCCGAGAAACATTCCACGATCAAAGGGGTGGTCACCCCGTCTCGTCGGAGGTAGACACTTCGTACGCTGGTACGACAGTACAGTAGTATTTATGGAAATGAACCGAGGTAGTTTGAACCCACTTTTCGTCCGGCTATGTTCCGTGTAAGCTCACCAACTCGAACCATCCGCCAACTACCCCTCGGATCCTCCTATCATTTTGCTTCCTTTTTTCCCGTTTCGCTAACTTTTCTGCACCGCACCGCAAGTCTGTCCTTGTTTCGTCGAAGAAAATCCAAGCGCAGCTGCTGCCACTGTTTGCCCACCTAATTACGTGGAATTCATAAGTTACGGGTCACCGCGAGCCCCACAGTTCTTTTACTACATATTACTATACTACACTATACTTTTAGCCGGCAAATAAACTTTAATAAACCACAATATATCATATTATTCAGTATCGCGGGATGTCACGATGACATTTCAGGGTTCTCATAATAATGTTATTGTCCGTAGAAATCAATGTACACGTATAGCGATTACGTTCCGAGATTCGTTATTAGAATAAATTTTTCAAATTTCAGAAACGTATATGAACCGAGATACTTATAATATCCGAACACATTTTAATATGACATCTCTTACATTTTATCCCATCGCTATAAAAAATCAGTCACGACGTAGACAGAATAAAAAATTTGACTTTCCTGGATCGAGAACATATCGAAAAATGAGTTCTTCGAAATCACATTAAAATTATTGATCTCAAAACGTTTCAATTTCTCTAATCGGAGTAGCCACGAACCATCTGCATGTTAACTAAAATTGCACGTGTATTAAGTAACTAGAAAATTACCAAATGTCTTTCGTATCAACAAATCTAGTACGTATCGCTTTAAATCAATTGTCGTGAACAAACAGTCTTTCTGATCAACCACAACGGAACACCGTTGAATTGCAAATGACGTCTAAAGGGCTTCGTTTTCGATCCCATTTCTATGAAGCTCTTCCTCGCCAATTCCCGATCTTTTTCTGTCGAGTTGCGCGATGCATTTTTCCTTCTATCTCCCAGCAGCCATGTTTTACGTTCCTTTTTCTTTCAAGGAATTCTCTCCTCCTGGCATTCGGTAACGGCTCGTTATCACGGGCACTTTATTCTCGATAACGTTACTCTCGAATTCACGGAAATTCCGCATTAATTGAGCCTCGAGTTCCGCGAGTTTACCTTTGCGATAAATTCGCAAAATCGGCTGGGAGTTTTAATGGAAACGCGAGCACGCTAGCAGTTTCGTTTAATGACCTTCGGTCAAATAAATTCGCCTGATTTTACAAACGAGCCTGCATGGCCCCGGGTTAGTCGTCGTTCCGCGGAACGATATAATTGAATCGAATTATTATACGGTCCGCGTGATCGCCGGCCAACGACGCAAATCACTGACAACATTTTTCCGATTGTTACATGACCCTCCCCTCTCCCCCAGCCCCGCCCCACCCATTTCTCTCTCTCTCTCTTCTTCTCACCCTGTCGGAAAGTTCGTTAATCCGATGTTACAAAAATATCGAGGAATGCTGTTTGCGTAATTAACCTCTCTGTTTGCTGAGCATTGTTTGCGACAAATCGTGGGAATTGCGATGCAATTTCGACGCGGCAACTCACCCGTTTTATTAACCAACTCTCCTTTCGTGGACCACCCTCTCTATCCTCCCCTTTAAACAAATTAATGCACAGATACAAACGAATCTGTGTTATGGCCATTCGATGGTTGTTTACAAGACCACGCGACATGCTAGGTTTGTTAAATAAGACTGATTTCGCGGTAAAAAAAACCGACGAGAAAAACTCGTATTGGGATGGTAACGCTGCAAACAATAACGGGGAAAAAACAATTCCTCTGAAGTGCTTTGCTGAAACTGTTTACATCGGAATTGTTTGCAGTTTGTAGGTGTTTGCCAAGCAAGGCACATTGCCGCGGTGACTCCGCTGCGTTATTTGCGGTTTGGTCACGCAATGAGCTGACGATGAGCGGCACCTCTCGAGGAATCATTCGATGGGGTCTACGAATTCGGGGGGTCGCGGAAGGTGCTTAATAAAAGCGGGTATCGACGACGACAGTTCAGTTATCCCACAACTTCGAACGAATCGATATACAATGACTCAAACAATTGATCAAATGTTCGAAATAAAAGAAAACAAGTAACAGTACATCTTCCTCAGAATCTTGCTTAAGACTGTTGATATGTATACGAAAAATGTAAACATTGCATCGGTACTTCACGATAGTTTAAGCCCTGTAATCGTACAAAGCGGACGTGTATTACGAATTATATTCTGTGCATTATTTGATCAATTATTTTTGGCATTCCTTGGCACAAATATACATACATAATTACTGTTAAATTATAACGTTATTTTTAAACATTCGAGAATACGTTTGTGATAAAATAATGAATAAAAAAAATATTTTTAGTCATATTTCATAATGAGACCAATACAAGCCCGTAAAATATCAGAAATTAAAAAATTATTAATATCTGGGCTTTCTCATCGCGAGATTTCTAAGAAGGTACTGTGCTCGGTTGGTACTGTGTCTTCGGTACGTAAAACTTTAAGAGAAAACATACTAAAAAATAAAGCAGGACGGAAATCAAAGTTATCCACTACCACAAAGCGATTAATCATACGATCGATTCGTAATGGTAGCGTTGGCAATGCTGTACAAATGCAAAAAAGTTTAGTCACATACCATAATGTTAATGTAAGCGCTGAAACAGTGCGTAATGCACTTCGAGAAGCGAAGTTAAGAGGACGTACAAAAATAAAGAAACCTCTTTTTACAAAGCGGCACAAGAAGCTTCGACTGCAGTTTCCCGAGAAATATAAAAATTATACAGATCTCGATTGGGCTCGAGTAATATGGTCAGACGAGATGACAATTAATCGTTTTGGGTGCGATGGACGCGAACGGACATAGCGAGGAAATAAAGAACAAGTACGGTCGCATCACGTCCATCCAACACTGAAATTTGGAGGAGGTCGTATCATGGTTTGGTACGACCAGTGAGGGCATCGGATGCGTTGAAAAAATTGAAGGTCGAATGACTGCAACGTCATACACATCCATCCTGCAGAAAAGTTTAATTGGAAGTTTGGCAAAATGGAATAAGAATGCAGAAGATGTCATTTTTCAGCACGATAACGACCCCAAACACAAGGCAAAATTCACCAAAGAATGGTTAGCAGCTCATGGTTATACTGTTTTAGACTTGCCCCCACAGTCTCCCGATCTGAACCCAATAGAACACATATGGGGTGTAGCGGCCCGCCGGGGCGAGTTTTTTATGTTAACAATTTTTGTGCCGAAACTCCGGTCGTAAAGCAATAACTCTCGTTCCGTACCTGCATATCCCCAATTCGCCATAAATACAGAATGTTTTTACCGGGACTAACACCCTTCAAATGAGGGTGCCGAGGGACAGCGTGCCCACTTTACGACACACCGTCCCCGGCACTGACCCGCGAAGATCAGGTACGAGGGACAGTTAGTGTAAAACACCCCTGCTTTCTCGACATTAGCGCGCCAATCAGCATCCTTCCTTTCGCCTAGCGACACCACTATTGGGCCCCATCCGGACCCAAAAACTGTATATAAGCCTGTTCTAAACGCAAAGCGTTAGGCAGAATTCGGACAACAATCTCGCAGTGAACATCACTCAAATAGAATCAGTCTTTCTCAAGACTATCAACTTTAACGCTTGTACCAAACCTACGCCTCACTAGTTCTTGTGAAATACACCAACTTTAAAGTATATTTCGCAACCTCTTCATTCCTTCCAAAACGGAAGGTGGTCCTTCGACTTTCCTAGCGGGCACCTCGCAGTGCGAATAACCACAAGGCTCGAACGATCTACAAGGGATCAACCAGGGGCAAATACATGGGGATTACTAAAAAGAACAGTTGCCAACTTCGATCACAATTCAAGAAGTATTATTGAATTGTGGTCAGAGGTTAAAACCGCTTGGGAAAATATTAAGGCTGAACAGTGTAAAAGTTTAGTAAATAGTATGCCAAGACGCGTAGAAGCCGTACTGAAAGCGAAAGGAGGGTATACGAAGTGCCGATACTTCATTTTTTCAAACTCAAAAATTTGATCATTACATAATTTGTTAATTTCATTTAATTTTGTTTTAAAAGTGTCACGTATTTAAGTTGATTCTGTATTATATGAACTTCGAAAACTATGTATGTTTTGTAATAAAATATTTTGTTACATTACTTATTAACATGTGTTCAATGAAATAAAACTTTAAACACTGTGGGAACATTTGATCAATTGTTTGAGTCACTGTATGTAGACCATCTTTGACTTTTCAGCATAGCCAGGCTTACGAAATTCCGTGTAACCGAGCTTCTAACGCGCAAAACTGCGGATGATTAGAAAAATGAAACATCTTATCCACACTCCTGCAAAAGTAATTCTGCCAAACATTTCTGTACTCCGTTGGATGCAGATGTGTGTGAACATTTCGTGGTAAGAATTTAATGTAATTGGATTTAGTGCGTTCGGTATTGTCTAATCAGTTGTTACGTATAATAATTATACTTTCTAAGTAAGTTGATAGCTGCTTTTAAAGTCCATCAGGATTACGCATGGATGCTTGCAGTAGCACACATGTTCCGCACGTTCGAGGATTCAAGACTGCTTGCTGTTCGAACGAAATTTCTACAATCCAAGGAATAGATTTCATTGAATATCGGTTAGAGTCAGATATAGTAATCGGAATGAATGATACAGCCGATATTTTCGCGTTTTTCTTTGTCGATTATTATCAAGTTTCGCCATTTATTATATTCGTTAGGAACTTTGCGATCTAACTGTTTGTCCAGAAACCGCGCGCATTGTAAATGGTACGCAATTAGCTCAACATGAAATATGTAGCTAAGGACAAAAGACTGCAAAGACGATGCCAAGTCGATCCAGTGAACGAATATGTACAATGCGGATCGAAAGTGGCAGCTGAAACAAACTCGGAAGAGTATACGAGTATTATGGCAGAACGCGATATTACGGGCTCTGATTTACCTCGAACGAGGAGCCCCGAGGTTCGAAATTCTCGAGGAGCGAAGCACGAAGGGATGAGGGTACGGCGCAGCACGACGAGGGACGACGAGGGACGATGAGGGACGGGAGAGGAATATGAAGAGCGTGGAGGAGTTGAGACGGAACGCGATAATTGCGGGGAAGGATAATTTAACGGGCGGCTCTTTTCCGCCTCGACTTCTGCTCGCATCCATTTCTCCTTTCCCTTCTCATCCTCTAGCTTCCACCCTTCTCTCACTCTCGGCCACCGTTTCTCGTTTCTCCTCTTTTCTTTTTTTTTTCTCCGTTGTCACGGTGCGGCGCGGCGCCCGGTGGCGGCTACGAGAACGATAAAGTCCACTGTGTTATGGGACTGAATGGATACGAGATTTTCGTGGTACGCACAACGAGATCCATTCGTTGGATTCATTTTTGTATTTCTACCTTGCTCCGTTGCTCGCGGGGATAGCTACGTAAAATGTGTATGCACATTTAACATATTACTCCAACAAATGAAACACACCGATATAAATCACATTTTCATATATACGATAATTGTAATCTTCTTGGATTTATAGCAGTTTTTAATGTAGACGAAATATATATATATATAATTGGGTCGCACAGTATTGCTAGAACATGCTAGGGATCAAAGAAATGTAATTGTAAAATAATACAGACCAGTCAAATTACCTATGATGTGTTTCTCAGAAGTCAAACTTGGCCTCAAGATTAGAAAAAATCTTTTACAGGGTGTTGCAAAAATGTTGTATTTCCTTGAAAAGGGTGACTCTTAAAGTTATTTGAAATAACTGTCTCCTTTGTGAAAATGTTCTCCGCGGCTTTGTTAAGGAGTTGTTAACGAAACACACGGAACAATCGGAGCGCGATTACAGAGGGCGGGTTTCGGTTCGGCCAATGCCAAGGCTATGCTCAGCGGGACCTGTCGCCGATCCGGAATCCACATCTACTGTAGCCGCGCACTGATTGCTTATAGTTACCGATTGCTTATACAGTTGTTGATTGCTGATTTGTTAATAACTCCTAAACAAAACCGCGAAGAACATTTTTGCAAAGGAAAAAGATACTTCTAATAAACTTAGGAACCACCCCTTTCAAGGAAGTACAACATTCTCGGGACACCCTGTATAAATAACGGTTAAGAATCATCGGTTAACATCTTAAATGATTTGTTTAGTTGTGTAAAATGCTTTCCTCAGTTGCTTTTTTCGGCACTACCATATACATATATGTATACATACATATACGTCATAGAAATTACATAAGAAACACTATATTTACATAATGTAACGTAATAAAATAGCGTTACAAATCAAATAAACACTAGTGCTTTACATTATTTAATTTTATGCGAATATATGCATACGTACGTCATGATGAGCATTCTGTAATACACTCGCCGAAATTTCTATAAAGTTACTGTGTTTTCTAACGAATTCTTATCATTATACCATACCAATAAAAAATTTGTATGTGGTAGCATTTCGGGATTACATAAAGAAAGCGTACACACCGATTTCAAAACATAAGTATAACATTTATCGATAAAAGAAAACAAAAATATAATTTTACGCAGAACAAACTGCGAAATTTCTATAATGGCACTTTCGTTTTACACGGATAAAGTTGAAATTAACGATTGCATTTTTATTACTTCTATTTTAATATCTAGCGTAAACTCCATTTTTTTGAATTATTTAAAAAATACGACTGGGCATCGACGAAATTAATTTTTGTAGCGTTTTTGTTTGAACAGACGCCCACGCTTCGTTCACCGCATTCTTTAGTTCGCTAATGGAGTTGTATCGTTTGCAGATTTTTTGAACTTGTCGCGCAACGATACCCCCAAACATTTTCAATAGGGTTTATATCAGGGGAACAAGCAGGCCATGGCAAAACATTGATGTTTCTTTCAAGAAGCCACTGCTTCGTGTGCTTCGACGCGTGTACCGCAGCATTGTCATGCTGATAAATAAAACTGTCATCTTCAATATTTTCTGTAAAGGGTATTAGAACCATGTCTAACAAATCTGTATAATTTTCCGAATTCATTTTGTGATTTATATAACACATTGGAGTTTTTTGTCAGCTTTGAGCGCAGCCC